>SJYA01001826.1:653872-688441 GCA_006410615.1 Neotragus moschatus
GGAAAAAGCAAGAGAGCTCCAGAAAAACATCTATTTCTGCTTTATTGACTATGCCAAAGCCTTAGACTGTGTGGATCACAATCAACTGTGGAAAATTCTGAAAGAGATGAGAATACCAGACCAGTTGACCTGCCTCTTGAGAAACCTATATGCAAATCAGGAAGCAAAAGTTAGAACTGGACGTGCAACAACAGACTGGTTCCAAATAGGAAAAGGAGTACGTCAAGGCTGTATATTGTCACCCTGCTTATTTAACTTATATGCAGAGTACATCATGAGAAACGCTGGACTGGAAGAAACATAAGCTGGAATCAAGATTGCTGGGAGAAATATCAATAACCTCAGATTGGCAGATGACACCACCCTTATGGCAGAAAGTGAAGAGGAACTAAAAAGCCTCTTGATGAGAGTGAAAGAGGAGAGTGAAAAAGTTGGCTTAAAGCTCAACATTCAGAAAATGAAGATCATGGCATCTGGTCCCATCACTTCATGGGAAATAGATGAGGAAACAGTGGAAACAGTGTCAGACTTTATTTTGGGGGGCCCTAAAATCACTGGAGATGGTGGCTGCAGCCATAAAATTAAAAGAGGCTTACTCCTTCGAAGGAAAGTTATGACCAACCTTTTAATAGCATATTCAAAAGCAGAGACATTACTTTGCTGACTACGGTCCATCTAGTCAAGGCTATGGTTTTTCCTGTGGTCATGTATGGATGTGAGAGTTGGACTATGAAGAAACTGAGCGCCGAAGAATCGATGCTTTTGAACTGTGGTGTTGGAGAAGACTCTTGAGAGTCCCTCAGACTGCAAGGAGATCCAACCAGTCCATTCTAAAGGAGATAAGTCCTGGGTGTTCTTTGGAAGGAATGATGCTAAAGCTGAAGCTCCAATACTTTGGCCGCCTCATGTGAGGAGTTGAGCCATTGGAAAAAGACTCTGATGCTGGGAGGGATTGGGGGCAGGAGGAAAAGGGGACGACAGAGGATGAGATGGCTGGATGGCATCACCGATATGATGGACATGAGTTTGGGTGAACTCCGGGAGTTGTTGATGGACACGGAGGCCTGGCATGCTGCAATTCATGGGGTGGCAAAGGGTTGGACACGACTGAGCGACTGAACTGAATTGATGATGCTTTAGTGCAAATAAACTGCTAGTCACAAAGCGAGTTTTGTACAAACTGCTACAGTTTAGGTTTTTTTCCACTGAACACATTTGGATTTCTAAGTACCCTGAGATGATTCAAATAACCAACTTCATTTCTATTTTTGAATTATTGCCAGACCCCACTTGTAAAGGATGCTGGAACACCACTGTAGGCACAGGCTCCCCTTTTCTTTCGGTTTTCCTCCTCTCTCAGGATAACTCAAGTTGCCAATGGAAATATGGGCATAGAAACTGAGTGTTAAAAATTAGTTATTAGGAGTTCAAAGTGTTCAATTTAATTACCCATTGTGCTTGCATATGTGTTGTGTATTTTAGAGGTCATCCAAAAAGAAAACCCTGAGATTTCTTGCCCAGAGCTTTTAAGAATACTCTTAAGGACACATCGCATCGTTAGGAACCCCGCCAGGTTATATATTCCAGGTGACCAGGATTCAGTTTATTTCTGGGAGGCCTGATTCCTGCTCACTATCTGATTGGAGAGGATTGTTACTTAGGATTATTGGTGATAAATGAATGTATTAAAAAATGCTTCAAGCATTGTTTGGCAATGGTTCAGAATGGTCATTTGCAGTGAAAATTGCCATAAATCAAAAGTATGGTCTCTAAGGTACAAATTCTCTCTTGGTTCTCTTTATACATCTCTGAACCATTTTCAGTCATTTTTCTGGCTCTGTCTCGGCTGCCCACCCTTAATACTGGGGCTTCCTGGAGTTCAGGTCCCAGCGCTCACCTCTTCTCTTTTTATGTGCTTTTGCTAGGTACTTTTTTCCCTCCCAGGCTTAATGCAGATTTCTCTCCTTCATTCTAACACTACACATCCATCCAGTATATATGTTTCTATATGGAGTTACTTCTTGTGAAGGGTGTAAGGTCCATGTCTAGATTTATCTTTTGCGCATGTGGATATCCAGTTGTTCCAGTACCATTTGTTGTAAAGACAGTCTTTGCTCCATTGTGTTGTCTTCAGTCGTGTCAACTCTTTGTGACCCTGTGGACTGTGATCCTGCCAGGCTCCTCTGTCCATAGGATTCTTCAGGAAAGAACACTGGGGTGGCCTGCCATGCCCTTCCCCAGGGGATCTTCCTGACTCAGAGATCGCACCCACATCTCAAGCACCGCCTGCATTGCCAGGTGTGTTCTCTCGCACTGGTGCCACCTGGGAAGTCCTGTGCTGCCTTTATGCCCTCGTCAAAGGTCAGGTGACTCTGTTTATGTGGGTCTATTCCTGGGCTGTCTAATCTGTTTTATTGGTCTGATGATGGACAGGGAAGCCGGATTGCCACAGTCCATGGGGTTGCAAAGAGTTGGACATGACTGAGCAAATGGACTGAACTGATAAACTTTTGAATCAATATGGCAGTACCTACAAAGCAGCTCACTGAGATTTTGACTGAAGATTATATTGAATTTATGGGTCAGGTTGGAAAGAACATCTGGACAGTACTGAGTCCTTCCTATCCTGGAACCTTCTTAGAATCACTTATTAGTTCTAGTTTTTCTTGTTGATTCTTTCAGATTTCCTACATAGGTGATCATGTCATCTATGATCAAAGAGAGTTTTAATTTCTTCTTTCTCAATCTGTATATATTTTATCCCTTTTCTTATTTTATTGCATCAGCTAGTACTTCCAGTATGCTGTTGAAAAATAATGGTGGAAGGGGACATCTTTGCCTTTTTCCTAAACTTAGTGGGAAAGCATATTGAATACTTAAGCATACCTCAAGGCCCTGATCACTTCTCACCTTCTCTAGAATTTTTCTTAGGAGCCCTAATTGATCTACCTGATCTCCAAATTTGTGAGAATTTAGCACTCATTTAACTTTGAATTGTTTTCCAATGTTGATTTTGTCACTCAGCTAGGAATGACAGTGCTCAGGGGCAACAGATCTGTCTTTTAATTGTGAAGCCGTACTGTGTTTGTTAAGATCTGGGAAAGCAGTAGGTACTCAAAAAATGCATGCTGTTAGATCGACTTTATTTGATATTGACATATATATGAGTTTTTATACACAGAATATGGCTTCCCCAATGGCTGAGTGGGTAAAGAATCTGCCTGCAATGCAGGAGAGAGACACAGGAGACATGGGTTTGATCCCTAGGTTGGGAAGATCCCCTGGAGGAGGAAATGGCAACCCACGTCAGTATTCTTGTTTGGAAAGTCCCATGGACAACAGAGCCTGGAGGGCTACAGTTCAAAGACTTGCAAAGAGTCAGACAGGATTGTACATATACTATATACACACATACATGAGACAGGAGATTATATGACAAAGATACATTGTTTTTCCTTCTAAAATCATCACTGACTTACTGAAGACAACTGCTTCTAGAATCAAAGCTGTAACACAGATGAAATGGAGGTAATGTTTTGGAAATTATCAATGTGTTTTTTTTTTTTTTTCTTTTTCCATTTCCTTATTCATGATCTTCTCACCAGTCGGGCCAAGACTTGGGGATTGTGGTTTAGGGAGGGACTCCATCAGATTGGATTGCTCCAGATGGAATGTTAGCGAAAGCTGGTTTAACAGAGAGATGCTTTTTCTCAGGTGCTTTGGCATATCAAGAATCATACCCAGATGCTTCAGATCATATAATTTCCATGTGGTATAAAGAAGAGTGCCCTGGGAATTCCCTCACAGTCCAGTGGTCAGGACTTGGCATTTTCATTGCTAGGGCCTGGGTTCAACCACTCCTCAGGGAACTAAGATCCTGCAAGCCACATTGTGTGGCAAAAACAGAAAGAGTGGCCTGTGGACACGGTAGCTGGTCCACAATTCTTGTTGCCCTATTGTAAAAGGCATCTACAGTTCTGAGAAGTGAAAACTCTTATAGCCCATCACTTTTAGCCTAGGATTATTTGCAGAAGAGGACAAAGAACAGTGACTTATATCAGGCCCCGATTCTTTGTTATACATCACTTCTAACCACTTCAAGCTTTAAAAATATCTGAGTGGCACACACCCCCACACAAACAAGGGAGAGAAGGCACATGAATCTATGTTCAGAGGTAACAGTAAACATATTCAATAACCAGATTCACCTAGACCATTCAGAATCTAGACATTAAGCTCAGCACATTTGTGGAGTTACCCTGAGGCCATTACCATCTTTTATGAGGCAAAGGGAGTCCTGGTACTGGGTTGGGCTCAAGGGGGATAATACTCCAGTGAATGGAAACAGTGGCTATTAACCAACAAGAATGAGAAAATTGAAACATTTAAACAATGGGTATAGATAAGGGGCTTCCCTGGTATCTCAGCTGGTAAAGAATCCACCTGCAATGCAGGAGACTCTGGTTTGATTCCTGGGTCAGGAAGATCCCCTGGAGAAGAGATAGGTTACTCACTCTAGTATTCTTGGGCTTCCCTTGTGGCTCAGATGGTACAGAATTGCCTGCAATGTGGGAGACCTGGGTTAGAGCCCTGGGTTGGGAAGATCCCCTGGAGGAGGGCATGGCAACCCAGTCCAGTGTTCTTGCCTGGAGAATCCCCACAGACAGAGGAACCTGGTGGGCTATAGCCCATGGAGTCACAAAGAGCTGGACACAACTGGGCAACTAAGCACAACAGAAGTAAGGTGGCTCGGGGTAAAGAACCCGCCTGCCAATGCAGGAGACGTGAAAACGGGTTCAATCCCTGGGCCGGGAAGATCCCCTGGAGAAGGAAATGACAACCCACTCCAGCATTCTTGCCGGGAAAATCCCATGGATGGAGGAGCCTAGTGGGCTACAGGCCAGGGGGTCACAAAGAATCCGAAACAGCTGAGCGCCTGAGCATGCGTGCATAGATACAGGCGAAACCCCATTGCACACCAGCCTTGGGTGCGCCCAACACGGCCTCGATGGAGAGATGGCAAGTAGAGTGGGTGGAAATGAACTTGAGGCCATGCTCCTGGCTTCCATCATGGCCTTTGTGTGGTGTGCAGGGGTCTAGAAGCTTCTCTCCTCCAGATCTTAGTGAAGGAATGGGGAAGCACCCAGCACAAGCCTATGGTTGACAGGAGGGCCAGTCCCAAGGATAGTTTTCAAGACTCGAGGGAAGAGGGACTTCCCTGGTGATCCAGTGGCTAGGACTACAAGCTCCTAATGGAGGTGGCCTGGATTCCATCCTTGGTCAGGGAACTAGATCCCACACACCACAACTGAAAAACATCCTATGTGCTATAGCTTAAAAGGATACCTCAGGCTGCAGTGAAGATAGAAGATCCCGAGTGCTGCAACTAAGGCCCATGCAAACAAATACACATTAAAAGAAGACTTGAGGAAAGAGGCTTCAGTAAAATTTTGCAGAGAAGCCTTCCTGGAAAGTCCAGCAGCTGATGGGAACAGTTAACGTTCACTGGTCACTGGCCCAGGTAGCAGAAGAGGCTGTTACGATAAGGCAGGGACCATCAGATGGTCCCTGACACAAGAAGATGGATTGTGTCTCCTTCACCCCAAGATCCCATAACCCCCAGTTGTCTCCATTCTGAAGAGGATAGGGGTGGGAGGTGGAAAGAAGGAACAGGTGGTAGCCTGTCTGAAAGACAGGTTTTAAAGGAATCAGTTCAACTTGATAGACAATGTTTAAATTGTATAAGCAGACTAAATTTAATAGACTGAATTAAATAGACTGAATTAAAATAGAGTTAAAAAATTTTCTAGCCACTGGGGCTTTATGCAGAAGTCACGATTAATTTTAAGAAAGAGAGAAGCTATATAATTGTGTGTGTGTGTGTGTGTTTGTGTGTGTGTGTGTCTGTGTCTCTGTGTGTGTGTGTAGTTATTTCCAAAGCTCAAGCATGAGTAAATTTGCAACTCTATTACACAGATAGGAGAGCGGGGACAATTTTGCCAATATGTTTTGTTTGCCTGTAAATTTAAGGAACCTGAATGATTAAGGAGGTGAACGTATCAACATTTTGGTATTGGCAGTTTTAATTTCAGTATCTCTAGTGTGGTTTTCTTTTCACAGACATTAAAAGAAGATACCAAACCTGAGAGACTAATAATTATCTCCCTGACAAAATGTAAGATCAGATATTGAAACTCAACACTTGGAAGCCAGTCCTGATCGTCTGTTGTAGGAGTATAAGTGCTTTTGCATGTTTTTTTTTTAAACTCATCCAAGTACATAAAAGAGACAATTTTCTGAAAGAACATAATTGCACACAACATTCATCCAAATAAATCTGCAAGTAGATAATGAAAATTCAAGTAATGAGTATAATAAAACACTGTAGGCAGTTCTCAAAAGCAAATCACAGAGACTTTAGGCTGAGCCTTAGTTTAGATAGGATTGTACAATGCAGGTACTTAGGAAACCACATATACCTTACAAAGAGAACTGAAGTGAGCATGTTGCCAACCCCCAAACAGGAGGTGTAGCTGGTTCCACAGGGGCCAGACAAGGAACTGGAGCTTAGAACTCAGACAAAGCTGCTACTTAAATCTGAGCTCTTATCCATATCAATGCATAGGAGTCAGAAAGTGTTAGTCACTCAGTCATGTCTGACTCTTCGGGACCTCACGGACTCTAACCTGTCGGGCTCTCTGTCCATGGGATTCTCCAGGCAAGAACGGGTTGCCACGTCCTTCTCCAGGGGATCTTCCTGACCCAGGGATAAAACCTGGGTGTCCTATGACGCAGGCAGATTCTTTACTGTTTGAAACACCAATCAGGGCCCCACAAAAACTTGCAAGAGGGAAGCAAAAGAGACTCTACCCATAAGATAAGTTTAAAACATAATTTAAACCCTTGTTTTGTGAATTGTATGGGCCCTAAAGAACTGCTGCATCTGCTCCAGGTTGTCGCTAAGGCAGAAAGATGGATGCTTTTGTGCCTTTGTTCCTGGGTGCTTCCTACAAGGCAATGGTACTGATATCATCAGCTGGAGATTTCTCAGAGATGCTCCCACCCTGACTGAATCAGAATATACAAGACAAGGGCCCAGGAATTTATTTGCCAAGGTCTCCAGGGGTTTTAATGGTCACTGAAGTCTGAGAACCTCTGTTTTAAAAAAAGCAATGACCCACGAACAAAGGAACTGAGAGAAGTAATAGAAGAGGCCAGACTGATGCTGATGCCTGCAGCTGAAGGACCGCTTTCTCAGCAGCCAAAGCCTAGAGGAGCGGGAAAGCATCAGCAGCTGAGCTGCAAAGGCTTGGAAGCCCCAGGCAGCCCCTCTGCCTTCTGATGGAGCTCAGAGCATGGTAGTAACTTGCCCCAAACTGTGCAACAGTATTAGTGAAAACTGAACCCTGGGGTCTCCTGACTTTTCATGCTGAGCTCCCTGCATTAGAAAATGGGAGTGTTTGCATCTGTCTCAGAGACTATTGGAAAGGAATGAGTGTAAGCAAGCTATCTAACATGCCTGAGTCTCTATTTAAGAAGAGCTTTTGGGAGATCATATTCAGGTCTTCTTCTAAAGGTAAAATTCTAACAATTTGAGGATCCCGGAAAACAATACCAAAGAATTAAGTGGGCTAGTGGAGACACTGTAAAATGAGGAGCATACGCCCTTGGTGAAGAAACACTGACATCCAGCTGACTGTCAGGGGCCCCCGCAGAGGACTTGTGGAGCATTCTCAGGTTCTGGTTGCTAGTCTAGCCTCCCTTACTTATCCTTTAACCCTCACTTCAAATCCTATAGGAGGAAGGGAACAAACATATTTGCTATTTCTGGCACTATGTTAGCTTGGGCCCCTCCTCCCCCAGAAGCAAACGCTGAGATAAGGATTCAGTGTAAGTCATGTCCTGGGGAGACACAGGAATCACTCGCAGTGAAATGGAGAAATAGAACAGGAAAAGGAAGGCAGTCATTCAAGGACTAATCAGCAAGCAAGCTACCACCTTGGGAACGAGAGCTCAATGCTTTTGAGAATGTCTGGGAGACTGCGCATAAGGTGTCCTCAGGGCTGTTCCATCCAAGGGCGAGACAACTGAGGTCTTCATACAGCAGTTCCAATCACTTTTCCAGGGCTGCCTCTGGGGAGAGTGGAGGCTAATTCCTTTGGAATTTCTAGCCTGCTTTCTCCTGGAAGAGCAGACTACAGTGTCCAGAGAAAGTCCCCAAGCAAAGAGATGCAAGTGGTGGCATTTGAAGGTGGAGTTAGTGAGGGCTGACATGGCATCACGTGAGTGGAGCACCAGCAATATTTGCACCATGCTGCTATTCACCCCCATCATACCACCTCCCTGACTGCCATGTGTGAAGTCAGAAACAGTGTTTTTCAGTGAGAGAGGAATCTGAAATTTCATGTGAAATTTCCTAATTCTTAAAGTGTGGCAGCCAATTTATAGTAAAAAGACTACAAAGATCACTAGTAAATGTCTCTTTTTAATAGTTGCATTCATTGGCCTTAGGAAGATATGGGTTTGATTTCCATTCCAGCCAATGAATTTGATAAAAGTTAGTCACTCACTGTCTAGTGGCCCCTAAGTATCATCTCTTAAATGCAAACCCCAGGCCAAGGAAAAATCATGGATGAATTTACTCAACTTTTAACTGCAATGGTTGGGGGCGGGGATTGCCTTCATTTTCGGCATCTACTTTGTACCTGGTTTACCTCTCATGGCATTATACTAATTACTTCATGTAATTCTTACAACTGCTCTATAACATGCTATTTATTTTCCTTTTCAAACCTCAAACATCACTCTTTAAACATCCCTGTTTAACACAAATAAGTGACTCCCTAGATATTATTTCTATCATGGAAAAATAGTGAACCATTTATTTTCAGTTGATAATAAATAATTTCCCTTGTAGTCTCTGAGGAGGCCAGAAAGGATTCATCCTCTTAAACGTGAGCAATTCACTGTTTTTTTTTTTTTTAACTTTCTTTATTGGCGGATAATTGCTTTATAATATTCTGTTGGATTCTGTCGTACCTTGATATGAATCAGCCACAGGGTACACATGGCCTCTCCCTTCTGAATCTCCCACCCATCTCCCTCCCCACTCCACCCCTCTGTATTGTCACAGAGCACTCAGTTGGGCTCCCTGTGTCCCACAACAAATTCTCACTTGCTATCTATTTTACATATGGTCATGTATATGTTTCCATGCTCTTCTCTCAATTTAGCCCACATTTTGAAATATATATAGGTTCACAGGAGGTTTCAAAGAAAGGTGCATATAGTTCTCCCTATATATTAGCATCTTATACACTATGGAGGGCTTCCCTGGTGGCTCAGAGGGTAAAGCGTCTGCCTCCAATGTGGGAGACCCAGGTTCGATCCCTGGATCAGGAAGATCCCCTGGAGAAGGAAATGGCAACCCACTCCAGTATTCTTGCCAGGAGTATCCCACAGATGGAGGAGCCTGGTAGGCTACAGTCCACGGGGTTGCTAAGAGTTGGACGTGACTGAGTGACTTCACTCACACACTTCACATATGCTATGGCACAATATCAACACCAAGAAATTGATGGACAGTCCATAGAGCTTGCTCAGATTTCATTAGTTATATATGAACTCACTTGTGTATGTCGTGTATGTGTGTCTGTGTGTGTACTCTGCAATTTTATCACACTGTAGTCTTATACAACTGCTATCACAAATTGATAACCAACAGTAACATCACCATAAAATGATGATGCTACCTCTTTATAGCACACACTCCCAATCTGTAACCCCGGCAACCACCAATTTGCTGCACGTCTCCATATTTGCGTTATTTCACAAATGTTACATAAGTGGAGTTATGCACTGTGTATTCTTTTGAGTTTGACTTTGTTTCACGCAGTGTAATTTCCTTGAGGTTCATCCAAATTCATGAATGTGTCACTCATTCATTCCTCTTCTTCCTTTGGGTAGTATTCCCTGGTATAAACACACCACAGGTTATTCAGCCATCATTCACCTTCAGAAGGACATTTGCATATTTTCTAGTTTGGGGCTATGATGACTAAAAGTGCCATAAACATTTGTGTGCAAGCTTATATGTGGAAATAAGTTTCCATTTCTTTGGAATACATGCCTTGGAGTGAGACTGCTGTCACATAGTGCAAGCCCATTTTTAGTTTTGAAAGGAACCGCTTAGCCATTTGTCAAGAGTGGCTCTACATTTTACATCTGCACCAGCAGCGTATGAATCAGTGGCGTTATCACTGCTTTTCATCTTAGCTGCTCTTAGAGGTGTGTGATGATACCTCAGAGTTTTAACTCACAGTTCTCTCAGGACTGATGACGCTGAATATCTCCCAACAAGAAGAGAACCCAGCATACCTGTGTGATAGACAATCTTTCCAAAATTGCCAACAACAGTACTGTCCCTGAGATCTTCTTATCATGTGATTCAGTTCTCCTCCCACTCAGGAGAGTTTTATGTTTCTTCCCCCAGAATCTGGAAGGGCTATAGTCATGGTGGGAGAGTCACTGTGAGACTCTGAGGTCATAAAAATGCCGTATCTCACCCTGTTTTCTTGGGACACTCATTCACAGACCCCAGCCCCCATGTTGTGGGGAAGGCCACGTGGAGAGGCCCAGTGGTAGGGTGCTAGAGGACAGTCCCAGCTAAGCGTGCAGTCACCAGTCAGTGCATGCACCTGGCGTGTGTCTGAAGAGAACGTACAGATGCTTCATCCGACAAGTCCCTACACTGAGGCCAGCCAACTCTCACAGCCAAGTGAGAAGGCTAAAATGACCTTTGACCTAAAATCACGTGATTCATTATTATGACAATAAACAAATATGTCTTCTGCACTATAGAATGCTATAACAACTCCAATATGTTAGTCTAAATGATACTCTCAGCCTTTTCTTGGAGTAGGCACACTCCCTCTCTGCTCTCTTTTTAAGAAACAAAGTTTCCTTTCTCTGTAGTAAGTGGAGTCAGTAAGGAGCCCTGTTCTGAAATGTGGATGAGCTCACTCTGGCCAACACACAGAGCCAGGCTCCGCCCCACATGCTGTACTTCCTCTTCCGGACTGCGCTCAGTCCTGACGGCCACAGGCCCCGCTCCCTGGCGAGTCTCCGTTGTCACCACCCTGTACAGAGGGGCCTTCTCTGACAGCCTCTGCAGACCCTCTACTGTCTACCCTCTTTACTGGCTTAAATCAACGACTCATAGAAAACTTGGAATGTATCACCTTGCCTGTCTGGTGGTGATTTTATTTGCATGTTTATCTATCTGTTTATGATCACACCCTGATATCAGGGCTTCCCTGATAGCTCAGTTGGAAAAGAATCTGCCTGCAATGCTGAAGACCCTGGTTTGATTCGTGGGTCAGGAAGATCCCCTGGAGAAGGGAGAGGCTACCCACTCCAGTATTCTGGCCTAGAGAATTCCGTGGACGGTATAGTCCATGGGGTCATAAAGAGTCGGACACGATTGAGCAACTGAAGTGACTTAACATACACACACACACAGTACTGGAATTTGTCATCTGCAGGGACTCTTAGGGATACTGCAGACATGAATAGGGTGGACACGTCCTAGAAAAGTCATTTTTTCCCCACCAACAAAAATAAGGATGTAGCAGGAAAATGAAAGACCTTTCCATATTGTTACTTCCCATGCTTATTGTTAAAGTGGAAAATTATCCTTCAAATTCAGTTCACAGATAATGCTGACTAACAGGATGACACAGAGGATGGTGATTTCCTTTTTGTAAGCCTTCCGGGAAGTGTTGTAGGTGACTTCTGGAAAATCAGAATTATGAGAAAGTGCTCTTGGGAAGATAATACCAGGGACAGAGCAGATGGGGAGGGACCAGACACGAAAACCTTACCCGGCCGTCGCTTGTCAGCAGGATGGAGTCACTCTTTATGTCCCTGTGGATCACGCCTTGGTTGTGAAGGTAGGAGAGAGCTCTCAGAACGGACAGACAGACAGTAGCTATCTGCTCTTCATTCATTCTAGAAAGGAAATCACATTGAAGGAGCTAGGTCAGGTTTAAGACCATCTTTGAAATGATTAAGCGAGGTAGCTTCCTTGGGTTCCAGTGAACCAGTCCATGCTCCCCATCTGTGTCTGGAAAACCTACAGGGAAGGAAAAGGAAGTCTTTGGGACCTGATTCCCAGAACCTAAGGCTTGACCCTGACGATGACAGGGGCCAAGTATAAACTGAAGGAAAGGAAGCCCCACGGGCTGGTCTTTGGGTCCCTAGAGCAAATACACTTCCCTGGACTCTTTCTGGTAATTCCCCAGGTACCGACACACCGCCAGGGTTCTGCAGAGAGGACACACTGAATGGAGCTATACTAGTTCCAGGAACGGTTCCCAGGCGATCTTGAGGAAGTCCTCTAATGTCCTTGGGTCTCTTTTTCCTCATCTTGGACATGGGCATGACCGTGGTTCTNTTTTCTTGGGACACTCATTCACAGACCCCAGCCCCCATGTTGTGGGGAAGGCCACGTGGAGAGGCCCAGTGGTAGGGTGCTAGAGGACAGTCCCAGCTAAGCGTGCAGTCACCAGTCAGTGCATGCACCTGGCGTGTGTCTGAAGAGAACGTACAGATGCTTCATCCGACAAGTCCCTACACTGAGGCCAGCCAACTCTCACAGCCAAGTGAGAAGGCTAAAATGACCTTTGACCTAAAATCACGTGATTCATTATTATGACAATAAACAAATATGTCTTCTGCACTATAGAATGCTATAACAACTCCAATATGTTAGTCTAAATGATACTCTCAGCCTTTTCTTGGAGTAGGCACACTCCCTCTCTGCTCTCTTTTTAAGAAACAAAGTTTCCTTTCTCTGTAGTAAGTGGAGTCAGTAAGGAGCCCTGTTCTGAAATGTGGATGAGCTCACTCTGGCCAACACACAGAGCCAGGCTCCGCCCCACATGCTGTACTTCCTCTTCCGGACTGCGCTCAGTCCTGACGGCCACAGGCCCCGCTCCCTGGCGAGTCTCCGTTGTCACCACCCTGTACAGAGGGGCCTTCTCTGACAGCCTCTGCAGACCCTCTACTGTCTACCCTCTTTACTGGCTTAAATCAACGACTCATAGAAAACTTGGAATGTATCACCTTGCCTGTCTGGTGGTGATTTTATTTGCATGTTTATCTATCTGTTTATGATCACACCCTGATATCAGGGCTTCCCTGATAGCTCAGTTGGAAAAGAATCTGCCTGCAATGCTGAAGACCCTGGTTTGATTCGTGGGTCAGGAAGATCCCCTGGAGAAGGGAGAGGCTACCCACTCCAGTATTCTGGCCTAGAGAATTCCGTGGACGGTATAGTCCATGGGGTCATAAAGAGTCGGACACGATTGAGCAACTGAAGTGACTTAACATACACACACACACAGTACTGGAATTTGTCATCTGCAGGGACTCTTAGGGATACTGCAGACATGAATAGGGTGGACACGTCCTAGAAAAGTCATTTTTTCCCCACCAACAAAAATAAGGATGTAGCAGGAAAATGAAAGACCTTTCCATATTGTTACTTCCCATGCTTATTGTTAAAGTGGAAAATTATCCTTCAAATTCAGTTCACAGATAATGCTGACTAACAGGATGACACAGAGGATGGTGATTTCCTTTTTGTAAGCCTTCCGGGAAGTGTTGTAGGTGACTTCTGGAAAATCAGAATTATGAGAAAGTGCTCTTGGGAAGATAATACCAGGGACAGAGCAGATGGGGAGGGACCAGACACGAAAACCTTACCCGGCCGTCGCTTGTCAGCAGGATGGAGTCACTCTTTATGTCCCTGTGGATCACGCCTTGGTTGTGAAGGTAGGAGAGAGCTCTCAGAACGGACAGACAGACAGTAGCTATCTGCTCTTCATTCATTCTAGAAAGGAAATCACATTGAAGGAGCTAGGTCAGGTTTAAGACCATCTTTGAAATGATTAAGCGAGGTAGCTTCCTTGGGTTCCAGTGAACCAGTCCATGCTCCCCATCTGTGTCTGGAAAACCTACAGGGAAGGAAAAGGAAGTCTTTGGGACCTGATTCCCAGAACCTAAGGCTTGACCCTGACGATGACAGGGGCCAAGTATAAACTGAAGGAAAGGAAGCCCCACGGGCTGGTCTTTGGGTCCCTAGAGCAAATACACTTCCCTGGACTCTTTCTGGTAATTCCCCAGGTACCGACACACCGCCAGGGTTCTGCAGAGAGGACACACTGAATGGAGCTATACTAGTTCCAGGAACGGTTCCCAGGCGATCTTGAGGAAGTCCTCTAATGTCCTTGGGTCTCTTTTTCCTCATCTTGGACATGGGCATGACCGTGGTTCTCTTCTTGGGCTTCCCTTGTGGCTCAGCTGGTAAAGAATCTGCCTGCAATGTGGGAGACCTGGGTTTGATCCCTGGGTTGGGAAGATCCTCAGGAGAAGGGAAAAGCCACCCATTCCAGTGTTCTGGCCTGGAGAATTCCATGGGCTATATAGTCCGTGTGGTTGCAAAGAGTTGGACACAACTGAGTGACTTTCGCTTTCACAGTTCTCTTCAGGCTTCCCTGGTGGCTCAGATGGTAAAGAATCCACCTGAAATGTGGGTAAACCTGGGTTTGATCCCTGGGTTGGGAAGAGCCCTGGAGGAGGGCATGGCAACCCTCTCCCGTATTCTGGCCTGGAGAATTCCATGGACAGAGGAGCCTGGTGACTACAGTCCATAGGGCTGCAGAGTGACCGAGCACACTTGCACGCACACACACACTATCTGTCTGTATCTATATCCATGTAGGGTTGCTGTGGCCTCTGGCTATACTAATAGGAATCTGCCAGCTGAAATGCTGGTAATAAATGCTGTCTTCCCTAGCGTCACTTTGTTTTCAGGTGGTCTACCGCTGACTCAGAGCTGTAGGGGGTCGTGACTGAAACGCTACCTCATTGCAGTGGAGAAACAGCAGAAACTCTGCCCTCACATGGGTTCTCAATGCTTTCTTGCTATCTTGCTTCCCTTCTATTGTTGCTCATCTGGATTCACTTATGATTTGGATGCCATTTCAGTGACATCTGATATAACTCCTTCATGACAATCCTTTCAATTCTTTGGCATTTTATCTACCAGGAGAGCAAACTTAAAGTTTCCTAAATGTACATGAATTTTTTTTTTTAACATATGTGTTCCTTTGAACCTTGCTTTTCCAAGCATGGTCCATGAACTAACAATATTAGCATTGCCTGGGGGCTCCTTAGAAGGCAAAGTATCACTCTATTCACTTGAATCAGGATCTGCATTGTAATAAGATCCATGGGTGATTTGTATGAGCATTAAAATTTGAGAAGCACTGTTTCAGCACATACTCTTTCATTTGCTTTCAATGCCCTTTTCTTCCCACTTGGCTTTCTTAGTAATCTCCTGTGCCTCTCTCAAAACCATTTGGACATTGCTGTATTTCAAAAATACTTGACTTTAATAAAGATATTCAGGTATTCTTCTATGCTACTCATGTACATCTTTCTGATTCTGCACAGGTGTTATAATCTATTTGTTTTGTACCCCCAGCATTTAGGAAAGAATCTGGCACATTAAAAAGTGATTAATATACACTTGATGAAATGGCCACAACTGGCATATCAGAGAAGCAAGTAGCTGAGGCAACAGGGGCAACTAACCATTGTTACTTGCAAGGCGATTTGAAACAGAATTGAAGAATCTCTCTCTCTCTGCTTTATGTAGTTTATTGTTAAAACTACATAAAACTTTGCTCTTTCACCTGCCCCTGCCTTTCCCAGATATCTTTGGCAGCAATGGCTTAGCAACTCAGAAGAATGAAACTCAGTTTTAGAAATCTTCATTGGGATAGGAAATTCTATGATTTGTCACTTAAACTCAATTCTCAGCAGCTTGCTGATTTGAAATCAGGGTATCAGTGAACTCCTAGAGGGAAGGAAGAATGTGAATTGAATGAATGAACTATACATACATGATATTGTAATATGTACCTGGGAATACAGAAGTAAGGGCAGTCATTTTTCTGCCTTCAAAGTGCTTACAACTTATGAAGAGTTCATAGAAGTAGTTACTAAGGTCTTACCCTGGGGAAGAATAATAAGCATCTTGAATTATTTGTCTGGATAATAAGAAACTTACCTGGTATGAGTAACGATGTCTGTCAAGGCACCACCTTCTAGGAATTCCATGACCACCCAGAGCTCATCACTAACAAGGTAGCTGTTGTACATGTCAACCACGTTGTCATGGTGATAATCCCGCATTATCACAACCTGGGCAAAATGGAAAGACACTATTTGACTTAGGAAGGGGAAATTAAGCTTTTTGTGTTCTTGTGACTACATCTGGGCTGTGAATTTAATGATGGAGAAGTAATGATGGGGAAGGAGAGATAGATTCAGAAGTCTGTTACAGAAAAAGGGGCAGTGCTGAGAGTTGCTGGTAGGAATGGAGATCAAGTTAGCAAAGTCAGAGAAAACAGCAGGTCAGTGAGACTTGGGAAGAATCAAGAATAAAGACAGGCAGAACCATAGAAGGGTCTCCATTCACAAGACTGAGGTTAGTTGACTATTCTGGAGGATGCGATCAGATTTCTCATAGGTTATTCTTAAAACCCACTGTGCACACTCTGCTGTTGGTTAACTGGGCAAAAGGGTCACCAACACAAAGTAACTGAGTCTCATAAGTGAATGAAATTAACAGTCATTAGGGTTTGGGCCACGTGAGACCAAAATTTGACTTCTTGGGAGATCTGTGTTGAGTCTGAAAGAGTTTGGGCTGAATACAAAGGATAAGTCTTGAAGGTAAAACCATTAGGATTTCAGCATAAAAAGATCAACTTGTGTCTGATTGCTAGAGAGAGCATCCAGGAATTCCTGTCCTGGGAAACCTTCATTTCTGGCTGAGGAGACAACGAGGCTCCTCTTGAGTTGTGGCGGGACTCTCGGGATTCTTCTTAAGTGGAGACAGGTGTTTCGGGGAACTTCTTGAGGTGTAACAAGGGTGTGTAGGAAGTTTTCGAAAACTTAGTGTGGTGGTGTGATTTCCCTGGAAATGACGCCTCGCAGAAAAGGCTTATCTCCCCTGGAGGGGAGAATCTCCTAGTTTCTCGAGTTGCAGCAGTCCCTCTCGAGTTACGATGGGGACCTGTGGGATCCCATCGTTTTACCTCCACAAAGTCCAATCTCCATGGGAATTGCCAGGGGCCTCCTAACATTGCTCTCAAGGCGTTGCCAGGTCCTAAGTTCTCGTCAGGAGCTGAGGCCGGAACCTTAAGTGTACTCTGCAGTGGTGACATTGATTTTGGCATTCCTCTGGAGTCCCCAGAGGGGATTCAGGCCTGGTCTCCAGTGGAGACAGGCACTTCTGTTTTCCTCCAGAGCACTCGAATCAGAGCCAGGCTTCCCGTGAAGTTAACATTCAAATCTGTGGCTTTCCCTTTTCCTGTCCTGGGGCTGCTTGTGGTGAAACTTTCAGAATCAGTATTGAATAACAAATTATACAGTTATTTATCTAAGTTCATTTGTCCTGTCTGTTCTGGCATTGCAATTTGAAAATAAGTTCCAGAAATCAGGAGCTGTGGATCGGTGCTGTCTGTGAGGTCTGGAGGGTGGGAAAGAAATGAACGCCTACGGGAGGTAGAAATGCACGGAGCTATTGGTGGCTTCGCATGAAGCCCCACAGCAGAAGGTTCACAGTCACAGCTGAGGGCACGGTTGCAGCTGTATGAACCTGCTGTCTGACTGGGCCTAGCCACATAAGCTGAGTCCAGGTTTCCTTGCTGCTAAAGTGGAGATAACATCTTTCTGTCACCTGACCAGTGCTTAGCACAGAGGGTGACCCACAGGAGGAACTTCATAAGGAGGAGGCAGCCACATAGGCACAGAGAAAAGGGTGCTGCTTTGTATTTACATTTTTAGCATTCTCTAATGTCATAAAACGTACAAGGGCTATTTCTAAAATGGGAAAGAAATGTTACAGAAGACAGAAGGATTGACCCAAACACACCATCTACCTCATTGAAAAGCAGCTCTCGCCTCTGCTGCTTCCGGAGGTCCATTTTCTTCACTGCGACTTGTTTCCCTGTGTGTTTCTCCGTGGCGATGCACACAATGCCGGTCGACCCCTCCCCAATTTTGATAAAGTTGTCCAAGTATTCCCTGGGGTCTCCTGGGCTGACCACCAGCTGCAAGGCAGCCCGGAACTGTTCGTGGGACACCCTGGAGGGCTGCTGGTCTGAGGAGGAGCCCCAGCTGGGTGGAGGGTAGGTGCTGGATGAGATGCTGAGAGAGCTCAGGTAAGAAGCTGTGGAGATGTACTGTGAACTGGTCTGCAGGGAGGGGTGGTGGTACAGGGTGGCTTTGTGGTACCCAGATGGGTACTGGTGGCTGCTTGAGGAATAGCCTGCTTTGCTTTGACTCTGAGGTAGTTTGCTGGGACCCCTGGGGTAGGTGTCGGACCCTGACAGTGGAGGGCTGAGGACCATCTGTGCTCGGTCATACTCCACCTGGAAAGACAGACAGATGGAGAAATTCACATACTCTATCTGAATGTCACAGCCATCACACAGCTGTTCCAAATGAGGAGCACCACTTTTGACAACCTGCTTCCGGGAAAGGCTTACCTTGTGAAGTCCTGAGATGTCTGCTCCCACCCTTTATCCGCCCTCCAACTTCCCCATCCGGCCTCTTTCTTTCTCCTTCCCTATTAAAATCCCCAGAAGCAGACTCTGAGACCTGGATTAGAATGCAAGTAATAGGAGGTGATCCCTGGACTTACGAAATGAGACAGGAATGGGGAAAAAGTCAACAAAGTGTGAATCATAAAGTATGATGGTTAGTTTTAGGTGTCAACTTGGCTATACATGGAGCCCCATTGCTTGCTCAAACGCCAGTCTAGCTATCACTGTGGAGGCAATTTTCAGATGTGATTAACATTTAACTCAGTAGACTTCGAGTAGAACAGATCACCCTACAAAATGTGGGTGGGCCATATCAAATCGGTTGAAGGTTTTAAGAGAAAAGATTGAGTTTACAGAAAGAGGAAGATTTTTGCACCTACACTGCCCTTGGGCTCAAGTCTCTATCAGTTCTTGCTGGAATTTCTAGCCCCCACAATTGCATGAGTCAGTTTCTTAAAATCTCTTCCTCTTTCTGTACGCATGTATGCACACACATGCATCCGCTGTTGGTTCTGTTTCTCTGGTGAACTCTAACATATACAGCAAGATACCACTGATGTAGCTGGAACTTAATCCCACAAGGCAAGTCTAAACCCTGGAAGACGATTAGGACATGCACTTTAAAACTGTCCCATCTCAGAGCATAGAGTTAAGGTATTCAGGTACCAAATCTGCTTACCATCAGCTCCTTGGGATATGAATTCCTTGGCCTTCTATGTCTTAGACTGAGCAGGTTCTGACAGTCAGAGGAAGGTCTAAGACCAGGATTTTTTAGCCTTGGTACCTATGATGTTCTGGGCCAGATAATTCTTTGATGTGGATAGCTGTCCTACACATTCAAGGATATTTAGCAGCATCCCTCGATTCTACCCACTAGATGCTGTAGCAGCTTCTCCTCCCATTTATGGCCAAAAAAATTTCGTAAGATGTTGTCAAATGTTCCCAGGATATGGACAAAATCGCCCTTGATTAAGGGCTACTGTTTTAGACAAGGGAAAGCAGTGCTGGCAGATAGAAACAGTCAGCGGTGAAGGGATATTTCTGAGGCACTAATAGTACAAATGTAATGAGAGAAAACATTGCAGGGCTGTGTGTGTGTGTGTGTGTGTGTGTGTGTGTGTGTGTAAAAGAGAAATCTACTCAGCCCTCAAAAGGATTATAGCCAAGAACATTCTACTCTGATTGTGAAGAGTGGATTGAGGGACTCAGTGGAGCGGATGGGGAGGACAGATAGGCCAGGGGTGGGGGAAGCCAGTGAGGGGTTTCTAAGACCGTAGAGGTAGATTTCAGCAATCACACTCTGGAAAAGACCGAGAAGGAGCTCTGGCTACCCCTGGAATGACTGAGGTCAAGGATGGTGAATATGCACAGCACACTACCCTCACCTCCTTGCCCAAAGCAGGAGGTGTTAGAAGATCAATGCGCTCCTTTGTGCAAGATCCTGATAATAACAGAGTGTTGGGTAAACAGAAGGTGCTTGAAAAAGATTTGTGGATGGGACCTCAGCCTCCTTCTTAACATAGCATCCCAGGACGTCTCTACTACTCTACTGGGATGTCCACGGAAGGACATCTTCATGCTCACCCTTATCTACCACAAGGATCTAGATTTGCTCTACATGATAGTTACTGGCTACATGTGTCTTCTAATTAAAATCAGTAGAAACCAAAGTTAAAAATTCCATTCCTCATTCACATTAGTCATATGTTAGGTATTTAATGAGTCAACGTATCGAACAGCACAGGTAAGAAAACATTTCCACCACTGCAGAATATTCTACAGGGTTGCACTGCTCTATTCACTGTTGAATTCCCTGGTCCTGTGTGGTCCATTCATTCATTCATTTAGTGCGGTGCTTAATTGCTTGGTCATGTCCAACTCTTTGTGACCCCAATGACCGTAGCTCGTCAAGCTCCTCTGTCCGTGGGATTCTCCAGGCAAGAATACTGGAGTGGGTGCCCATGCCTTCCTCCAGGGGATTTTCCCAACCCAAGGATCAAACCCAGGTCTCTCCATTGCAGGTGGATTCTTTACTGTCTGAGCCACCAGGGAAGCCCCATTCATTTAGCATGCAAATTAATATTTGAGCAACTATTATCTCTTAGGCACCATCTCAGGTGCCCTGGGAAGGTCCAGCAATAACCGTAATGGATGGTATTTCTGTCTTCCTGGAGTTTCCTAGAGAAGAAGATGGATGATAAACAGAGAATCAATAACTATGCAGTATATGGGCCAGTAGCAATGGGTGATATGAAAAATAAGACAGAGGAAGCGGGTTATGAGTAACAAGATGCCGTCTTGGATGGGCGGGCCAAGGAAGGCTTTCTGAGGGGTGCCGCATGAGTAGAAGCCTGGCTGAGGTGAGGGAGCGAGCCTAGACTGTGGCGGAGGGGGGCAGTCCAGGCAGGGGCACAGCGTGCACAGAGCTCTGAGCACATAGAGGCTTGCGCAGCGCGGAGCTGAGGGCAGGCGCCTGGGGAAGACGGACGCAGAAGCAGCGCGCAGGCAGCTCGTGCGGACCCACGGCAAGGACGCCGGAGGCTGCTACGCAGCGAGGCGTGGTGCGGTCCTGACTCTCGGTGCTGAAGGAGCAGCTCTGGTGGTAGGGATGCCAGTGAGCTTACTGCAGTTAGTGTGGGCAGAGATTAGGGTGGGTTCTCTACATGGCATGAGGAACGGTGGGATCTGGGGTCAAGTCTAAAGACAGAGCTGGCAGGATTTTCTGACGGATGGGATTAGAATATGAAGCAGAAGAATCAGAGGTAATTCCCAGGATTTTGGCTTGAGGAACAGGCCACTTAGTAATACGAGGAGCGTACGTGCAGAAGCAGGATTGTGGGCAGTGAATCAGCCTCCAAGACGGCTCCCGGGGATCCCTGCTTCTCGACAGGGATGTGCAGCCTTCGCGGTATCAGGTGGATTCGTGTGGGGAAAAGAATATGGTGAAGGTGATAGCAAGTGCCTTCTCAGGGCAGAATGGACATCGTGGCTTCCCTCCGTTCTCTCCTATTGCTCTGGCTTTCTCTGGTTGCCATGTTGTGGGGCACTCAAAAATCTATGGAGAGGTCTTCCTGCCAAGAGCCAGCTAGAAACAGGAGGCTCCCACCAACAGCCAAGTGTGTCATCTTGGAGGTGATCCTCTGGCCCCAGTCAAGCCTTCGGATGGCAGTCGCCCGGGATTCTTTATAACACACGAATAGGTACACGTGGGGGAAAACCCAGAGTTCCATGTGTTAAGTGTGAGACAGCTATTAATCATCCACTCAGAGATGTCGCTTAGGTGACAGGCATGCCTCCAGTCCAGGGAAGAGCTGAGGCTGGCGACGTGAATCTGAGAGTTGTCCACACTGAGCTGGTATTAAAAGCCACAGCACTGAATGTGTAAGAGAAGGCTCAAGGACTCCAGCATGTGGAGTCTGTAAAGAGAAGGGGTAAGCTGCCCAGGGGCTGAGGAGGAGAAGCCAGTTTGGCAGGGAAGGCACGGAGGGCCTAGGCTGTCCTAAGGCCCAGAAGGACAGTGTTTCAGGAGGGGAGGAGTGAGGGACTGTCGCATGCCAAGGAGAAGTGGAGCAGGGTGCCCACCGCACTTGGCCACAGGGTGGTCACCGGACGCAGGCACGGTCAGAAGCACTGGCCCTCACACCGCGTGACTGGGGCTGCCTCCCAAAGTCAGGGAGCAAGGTCTGCACACAGCGGGCCCCTGACAGGCCGTCACGGTCCTAGTCTCAGCTACACACCACCCTCTGGCTCCAGATCACACTGCGGGCCTCCTGCCTTGTTGCACTCACGAGTCTCACGCCAGCCAGGGCTGGGGTGTTGCACAGTCTGAGCCCTGGCCTGGTTGCAGAGTGGAGAGAACGTAACGATGTATTGAAAGCTGAATTTTGATTCTGGTGACTTGAGTCAAATCACTTAGTAAAATCAGGGTTATCATACCTTTCTCTGAAAGTTTTTATGAGGCTTAAGGTAAGCTTAAGGGCCCCCTAGAGCAGCCTACTGCTTAAGAAAAGACTCTGGACTCAAAGCCTTTATTTGCCATTTACAAGTTGTGTGACATTGGGCAAGTTATTTAAACTCCTGTGGTTCATTTTTCTCATCTTTAAAATGGGAGTAATAATAATAATACCTACAAAATAATAATGGTACCTGCCTAATAATAATAATACCTACCTCCTTTAGTCACTGCGAATGCTAAAGAATTGAATGCAAATTAAAGAATTTGAATGGAGACTATTCCACACAATCTATTAATTCATTCTAGGTAGTGCTATTATATAAAATACTTAGCAAAATAGAAGAAATATAAAAGAAAATAATAAATAGTAACTACAATGGTAAACTAGTGAGCATTTATTGAATACTTACAATGTACTTTTATATATACTCCTATTATACGCATCTTCTAAAACAAATTGGCTCATTATAATATAGTGAACATCATTGAAATGCTGTATTTGAGATCAAGTTGGTTTTTGTCTAAGGCCCTGGATTTGTGCCATACACAAAACTGGTCTGTGTATGTGCTAGGGTTAGTGTATGACAAATGTTGGTGTAAATTAAATAATTAAGTTCTTCCTGCAAATTAAGCTCAGATTAGCAAAGACCAGGCTAGTTACAAGGCCATCCTATGAGGGGAAGCGGGGCTGTGACTTTAACTCTTGAAAGTGTGTCCTGGGAGCCATTACATGCCATTATCTTCTGCTGTCTTTATGACAGTATTTCCTCCTGTACTTTGAAACAGAATTCATTTTCCGCAAGCAGGTATAACTGATCTCTGAAGAAATGTTAGAAGTAAAAGGTGTCTCTGGTAGGAATCACATTCCTCCACTGCTCTTCTTTTTCTGACTCTACGTGTCTGATACTGTTTATGACTGTCAAGCGACGTCAAGAAAGCACGATTTGAATCTGATCTTACATTTAATTTTGTGTATGGTGTTAGAGAATGTTCTAAGTTCATTCTTTACCGTGTAGCTATCCAGTTTCCCCAGCAGCACTTATAAAAGAGACTATCTTTTCTCCATGGTATATTCTTACCTCCTTTTGTCTTGCAAATCAACTCTTCTCCAATATAGAATAAAAAATAAATTTAAAAAATAAATAAATAGCAGAAAAGAAAAGAAAAGGATGCTTGTCTTCACAAATGGGAGGATTTCCAGTTAGACAGACTGCAGAGTTCACTGTGAGCTAAAGGTCTTTGAAATTAGGTCTTAGAAATAAAACAGTGCCATTGTCTTTCAATGGCTGCTAGGAAGAGGTGCAGACTCTTAAAAAAGCAATGGATGAGGCATAAATGCCATCACAAGAGACAAGTTTTGGTACCAGACTCAAGGGATATGGGTCAAAGGACAATGGACATTTGGCTACTGGGAGAGAATGTGTGTTCCTCTCTCCATGCTCCGTCCACGCGAAGAGATGACGGTGGACAAATGGCTGGCTGTGTAAAGGAGAAATTCATAAGCAACCTGCTCTATTGACTGTGTTGCTGAACCGTGGTCCCCAGGTAATCTTCATGACCCAAGGGTTCCATGAGGGTGACTGTCCCTGGCTCAAACACTGTGGCTAGCCTCATGATTTTTCACTGTAACAGACAAGCAGAAGGTAGACAGTCCCACTGTATGGTTGATAAAACTGAAGCTCTGGGAGGCGAAACTCTCCCCAAGCAATCCAAGGTCAAGTGCCCCAAACCGCAATCTACCATCTGATTCTGTGGTTCAGGTCAGGTCACCCCCAGTGGGACAGTGTCCACGTCCCAGCTGATGGGCACGCCGGCACCACAGCCTGGTTTACTGCCTGCCCTGGCAATTCTTATATTCATTGTCACCTCTACAAATCAAGGCTGAACATTCTCTTTTTGATAAAAGTTGGAATGTTTTACTGGGAGCCAAGGTTGGGTTCCTTCCTTTAACCAACTGCTTTGTTTGAAGCCTGTCCTGTGGGAGTAACTCACACTGATGTTATTAATGATACCTGACGTTTGCTGAAGTGCTTTCTATGTGCCAGGGACAATTTTAAGCATTTCATATATGTGCCTGTGTTTAAATCCCAAGTAGCACAATGAGATAAAGTCCTGAAACAGTTCCATTTTACAGATAAGGAAACTGAGACACCATAGGTCATGGAAGTCTCATAGCTCCTAAGAAATTGAACTGGGATTCAAATCTAGACAGTATCACCTCAGAATTTGTGATAGCTTCTCAAGGTATCCTTCAACGGTAAGAAGACAGCCGGGGTCAGGACTGAGGCAAACACAGTACATAGAGAAAGCTACAGCGCTAAAACCTGGTTGGGTGTTTCACTAGGGGCCCAGATGTCTAAGCAGCCTGGGGCAGGATGCAAGACCGTGGCCAGAAAATGATGGGTGATAATGCCTGAGGGAGGGGGATTGAAGAAAAATTAACTGTGTGTTTTAATGGTCTTGGCTTATATAAATCAGCTCAAAATATATTATAAAGGGATAATCGTTGCAGCAAAGTGAGTTGATCGTTACGGGGAAATGAATGCATCACTTTCATTTTTCTGTGGCCACAGCAGAATTTTGTGTTCATCTGCAAGGCTCAAACTTCCTTCTAGGTATTTGTCTAAGCTCTCTTCTATAACAAGGTCTCCTGGCCTTTTTACATGGCTCTTAAACTGTTATAACTATTTAATTTCCTACTCTAAATAATCTTTCCCGTGATACCTTAAAAGCATAAATGGGTGAAACAAAAATGATGAATTTGTCCATATATACTGTTTTGTACATACATACACACTTGTGCCCATAAGAAAGACTTTTAAAGGAGTACAGCTTGAACTGGCAACCTTTTCTACAGCCTGACTTACAAATATATTCTTGGGAAAAAAGGAATACATTTGGAGTCCCTGTGGGCAGGCCTACAGTATCTTGAGATGAAGGTAAGATTTTATCATTTAGTAAAACCACAATGGAGTAAACTTAGACTCAGGAAAGGTATAGATATTTAAAAAGAGAATCCAATGTGCCTCTCACCACCCACGTCTCAAACCATTTCCAAAAGATCTATGCATCTAGTGTATGCTTTAAGAGCTTATTGCAGAAAGACCTTATTTCAAGGGCACAGGGGTGGGAAGGCAGAAGGCAGGAGAGAAAGCAGTGAAGAGCCACCAAGAAAAAAGTCCTGCGATTTTGTGGAAAAGTATCTCCATACAAATAAGACCGCGTTCTACATACACTGAAGGTGGGTTTCCATACGGCAAGGTGTAGCAATAATAGAGAAGACCAGATCAATTTGTAAATTATCACCTAGGCTGATGTCACCAGACTGCCACATACCTTAGCTGAGGTCACAGGATGACTGTCACCCAAAATCACATACATTCTGAAAAGGAACTCTCTCTACAGGGATCTTTAAAAATACTGAAAACCAATACAGAAAATGTCTCAGTTTCCTTCCTTTTTGAAATGGTTAATAACATTCATTTTTTAGTTTCCCAATGACTTTCAGAATTCCATATAAATTAAATCTTGCTTTTTCCTGGCTTTCTTCAAACCCCGTCAAGAATTAAGAAAGGCCACACACACAAAAGCAGTATTATAAGGGAATAAATAATTCTCAGTTAACAACTCAGCCGGACTGCCCTTGCACAGTAAGCATGACATCTGCCAAGATAGGGTCAGACACAGGCTTGTGATGCATCAAAATTATAAATAATTATAGCAATGAATTCATTTAATCAATCAATTTCACCAGTGGTGTCCTGGGGTGGACAGGACATAAAACTCCACACAGCTATCAATTGCTCTGATTACAGCTGGCTGGCAGCCAGAATTCCTGTGATCCATGTTAGTTAAATGCACATTAATCTGAATTTGGCAGTGTAATCAAGGACCTAACTGAACTGTGAAATTGAATTCTGCAGTGGAACATCATTTGGCCATTTTATGCCAAGGCTGGGGAAAAAAGGCTCAGTGGGAGGAGGGAGAGAGAATAAAAAAAAGAAGGAAAAAACTCCTGCGGCAGCATCTATTTGTCATCATGGCCTTCCATGCTGGTGACAGGCAGGCTGCGGCTGGATTGTGCTGGATGGGTGGGTGTGTGTGTGTGTGCGTGCGCGTGTGTGCATGGTATAAGTCTGCACCCACATAATGGGGACTGCAGAAGCTTCCGTGAAGGGTAGAGTCTTTCTGTCCAGGCCCTGCAGTTACAGAGACTACAGAAGGAGTGTGATGCTTTAATACACCTTTTCAAAGTACAACAAAGCAAAGAGACTGCTCATGCCCGGAATGAAAAAGGCCAGACTGCGTGCTGCTTGTTCTCCATAAATCAAATACAGGATAAGAGTGAACCATAGGGCTCTAAGTAAGAAAAGGACATCTTACACTGTCCTTACTTGACTCAGAGGGAAATGTAACAGGGCCAGGCTGGGCTTGGGAAAAGGAAAACATGTGCTTGTAAGGACGCGGGAGAGAATCTGGAGCTGGTTTTCTCTGCAGGGACATTTCAGAGATGGATAAGTAGGGGAAGGAGATTCACTAAATCCCATGGCCTGCATCCCTTGGTTATGCTGAGCAACCCCAGGCCTTCCTGCCGTGGCGCAGAGGGGCTGCTAAGGGGGCGGATGGGCTTCTGTGTCTCCGCCCTTGACTTTCCAGCCTCTGCTTCTCCCACCAAGGTGGCTGCTGACACCAGTGCTATTATTACAGGACGGTGGGGAGTTTTTTCAGCTCCATTGGCATTTTAATAAACAGGAGCTACTGTTCCCACAGCTTGAGGCAAAACCTTGACACGTGCTGAGCCATGGTCAGTATCCTCCGAATGACTTATGTTCATTTACAAAATGGGGTGGTGGCCCTGTTTCAGAGTCTATGACACTGGCCGATGACACAGAGATACAGCGCACACTTTGAACTGGCATTCAATTTTGGTGAAAGAGGCACGCACATCACAGCAGGGAGCAGGGGTCACGAGCTGGACCCCCCAGGACCTCAGGGATCAAGGTATCTCCTTAAGATCCTTGTTCAGGGAACTTGAGAAGTATGGGAAGTTCTCGACTGTCAGACATTTGCTGGATCTCCAAACTGCATGTAGCAGAAGGCTATTCACCGTATTTAACTTTTTTGCAGGAAAATCTCCCATCCGTGATGCTGGATACCCATCTAGGCGCGTAGGAACTTACAGATTATGACATGAAGTTTGAAGAGTCATGCACTTCCCTGCTTGCCTTTCCCATGCATCCACAAAATGGAAGGTAAATACACACTGAGAGTCTGACAAGTGGCTCATGACCTGTACAAAGAGGCAAACCTTGAGTTACACGAAGAAGTGAAGCAATCTCTGATCGGCAGGCTGTCCCCCCACCTTGGAGTCAGTGTATCCAATTAACCCCCCACAGCTGCTGCTCGAAACTCTGCAGATGCATCCTGTATTCAAGAGCAGATTACCCCGACCTGTGCTCTGTCGCCAGCTGCAGGCATGTTGTGGGGTGGGGGTGGGGGTGGACCTCTGGGGATTAGTTCACCGCTGAAGAACATGGTTCAACAATGTCAGGGCCTCCGAGAGCGCTGGGGCAGACAAGGCCAGGTTAGATTCATTTCACTTTTAATCTGGTAATGGGAAAACCCACTTATAACGACCAAACACAATTTACTTTGAACCATAATAACATTCACGGGGAGATGAGTTCATTCATATGCAAAAGACGCCTCAAGTCTCCATCAGAAGGGACAGATGTCAGAGCTATTACTCTGAGTCACCTCTTTGTGTGTTTTATGAGCCTTAATGAGCAGCCTACAGGAGCCCATGTGTAAAGGAAAAAGGTCTACAGGCAGCACTCTCCGTTATTCTATTAGGCAATTAAGCACTTCTTTCTCTCTCTCCCTCCCAGCCCTTCCCCTTCTGAGATTGTTGGTGCAGCCTATCAGATTTCACCAGCCTAGTCATTTCATGACCCATAGGCCCCTAAAGTGTCTCTGGAAAGTGTCCTGCTGGGACCCTTAGGAGATCAGGAGTTGCAGTTTTGTTCCTGAAGCCTTGGTTGAATCCAGGTATGCCAGTACTGCAAAGAATGGTGAGTCACTAAACTTGCTTCAGTAAGGCTGAGCACACTGGTTCAACTGCTCTTTCCTTCCAGCGAAGGCAAAGCGGCCGAGCAATGAAAAGTCATCGCACTGGTGACTCCAGAAGGAGGGTCTGGGGAACCACGCCACTGCTCTCCTTGCGTCCTCTATCTTCACTCAGAACTCCTTGCTTCACTGTCTGTCTGGAATGACGTGGGCCCAGCCCGGCTCACTTTGCTGCTCTGTGCAGTGGAGATGAAGTGGGTAACGTGGGAGGGTTGGTTGGCAGGAGTCATCACAGCTATCCATCTGCAGTGATGTTGGCTCTTGATTTCATGCTGCTAAATTTCCTGTTCTCTCTTAGCATCTGGCTTTCATAGGAGGCCTGAGAATTTCATTTCCATTTTGGAGACCAGAGAAGGAATTGGGGTGGCAGGATTGGGGTCCTTAGGCCAGCTCAGTCATGACTTAGAGCTTTGCATGACCTTGAGGAAGTCACACAACTACTCTGGCCTTCTGTGACCCAGATCTCTAAAGTGAGGACAGTTGTAATTATAAGACTGCACAGAGTGACTTGTGAGGGCAGAGTCAGACAGAACTTGTTACCATATATTGAAAACGTGTGAAAGTTTATATTGGCAGGATGCTCCTATGACTGGCACAAGAGATATGGTGACATGTTTTCCAACCAGAAACATTCCTGTGTATAAGGTCTGATACTGAGGACATGCCAAGTGCTAACTCCTTTACATTTATCAACCTTTTTCCAGCCACAGGACAAGCTGGAAGCAGGTACTGAGAGGCCCTATTTGCAGATGAAGGAACTGAGGCACAGACAAGATCACACAGCTGGAGAGTGCTCGAATCTTGGGGATCTGACTCTAGAACGGGTACTCCTCAATGTCTTCTGTAATGGGTGAGAAAATTTGAACTCTCTTTCTACAAAATTAAATAAGACCATCACTCAAGGTTGAGGGAGTGCATATGAGAGAGTCCAGGGATCCCTACTCTTGATGCTTTACCTAGAGATCACAGTCTGGTGACTCGAAGAAGCCTGTGAAAGGATTCCAGCCTACCAAGAACAGACAGAATAAAGTGTGCTCCCGTGCACCAAATCCATCTGTGAGTCAGCACCCATTCCTTGTCAGCAGGGTGAGGGCTGCCCGTGGTGTGAGTATCTGGGCCCCGAGGGCTTGCATCCATTCCCCAAAGCCTTATGCACTTCGTTTTTTTTTTTTTTTCCCCCCCTGTAGAAACAGGAACATCCTGGAATCGATAGACTTTGGAGTCAAATGGACCTAACTTGGGATCTTGGCTCAGCTGTTTGTCTCACACCCTTGGACGTCTAGAAATATTAAGTCTCTTTGAGTCTCAGTCCTTCACTGTAAAAAGGGAAATGATCTTGAATTCTTCAGGAGTTGTCGTGAGGACAAAATCAGGTCATGTTTGCAAAAGGCTTAGCATAGCACCTGCCACACAGTAAACCCCAGCATCACATTGCAGCAGTCAGCCATCTAATAGAAGCTATACACACAGACTGATGTATGTAGAGGATACATATTAATAATTATGCTACTGTAAGTATTAACTTATTTAACCTCACTCTGCACCATAAGGTGTCTTTATGCCTATTTCATAGATAAAGAAGTAAAGGCACAGTTTAGCAGTTTGCTCAGCTGTAAGTGGTGATATCAAGACTCAAGCCAGGGAGTGCATCTTCCTGACCTTCAGCCCTGACTACTGGAAAGCACTTGAGAAACGACAGTGAGGCGGAAAGGGTTCCCAGCTGGAGCTGCTTCTGCTCCCATGTGACACTGAGCTGTTTCTAGAGATATTTTGGTTGTTGTAAGTGAGGGAGGGGTGCTATTGGCCTGTAGTGAGCAGACGACAAGGATGCCGCTAAATATCCTACAGTGCAGGGGGCACCCCCCCCCCACAACAAACAATTACCAGACCCCAAATCTCAACAGGCTGAGAAATGCTGCTATAGAGTAGAACAGGATGACACAACCCAACCCTTCACTGCTGCAGGTGTCGGAGGAGATTGTAAGAAGCCAAGTTAAGGCTTGGCACCCACAATAGCTATTCCTGTGCCACTGGGGATGTACCCAGTGTCTAGTGAGGGGCCAGCTCTCCTATGAGCAGGCTGACCAGGCTGTTTACTGAGCCTCTCAAAGCCCTGGCGGGCTCATCTGTTCAAAGGGGGCAAGAATGCTCAACAAGGCAACACATGGATCTGACACCCAGCCAGTGCCTAGTCAACTGGCAGATCGGGGATGATACTAGGGGCTTCTCAGCAGCTGGAGCCAGAACAAAGGATGGATGTCCCAGGCCAGCACCAGACACCTGAGCCAGCAGCCGCCTGGTCCCTGGAGAGTGTCGGAATAAGCACAGTCAAATGTGTGGCCAGGAGCTCCAGCCAGCTTCCCTCCCTCTAATGCAGGCTTGTCTGCAGGGCAGGGTGGAAAACAGTCTCTTCCCACCCTTTTGTAGTTCTGTAAGTCCTGTATGGACTTGGTTTGACCTTATCTTCCTCTTAAGGATTTATCTGTTTAGCTGCAGTAGAAAAACCATTTAGAGAGACGGAGGCCAGTGTCTACATATTCATAACAACCTTAATTCTTGTCACTCTAATGGGAAAATTAGGTAGGTAGATATCATTGCAGGATTTTTTTTTTTTTTTTACTATAGGTTAACATGCGTAATTTTATTGTTTTTCAATTTAAGCCAAAATGTAAAACTGGTCTCTCTGTCTCTCTCTTTCTCTCTTACACACACACACACACACACACTTCTCCCTCCTCATTTTTGCCCTATCTGGAAACCAAGTTTCATGCTTTCTCTCATTATTGTGAACATTACCCACCGATTTCTAGAGTTTTCCATGAGGCAAAGTCAAATTATCTGAGTCGTGATCGCCATTTCTTCTCTCAGCGGAAAATCCAAATGTGTTTGGTAGATTTTCAAGAGTTTAGTTCTAAGGACACAAGCACCTAACTATTTTTAGAATGATGTTATATTTTTGAGCAAACATTTTAATTACCATCAGGCCCCTCACCTCCTACCCTCCCACAAGACCTGCTCGTGGATTTCTCATGGGTCTCCTATGAAACATGGAACAACAGCTTGGAGTTCTGATTATAAGGGATGAAAACAACTTGGTAGGAGTGTTATGTGCTTTTTTTCCTGAGCCATAATAGTTTCTACATTGTTTCTGGGTTTGAGAAAACCAGATGTCAGGGCAGCTCTGCTCACTGCCTTATGTTTGGGAGTCTGCAAGAAGAGGGCGTGGTAAGGATGGGGCAGTTTATCCCCTCCCTGCTGCCTCCTCCCTCCCTGCCTTGATCCTTCACTCCATCTTCTCTCTGTTCCTCCAGTGAACCTGAAATTCTGGTGGCCACCAGGACCTCTTGTGGGTTTTACTGGCAAATGCAGTTGAACTCCTAAAATTACATATGCCAATATAATGGGAAGAATGTTCAACTAGGAGAGACTCCAGGCCTGGATTCTTGTTCTTGTTTTATACCGAGCAAATGAAACCTTAAGTGTGCCAGGTGGTTTTCTGGACCTCAATGTCCCCTTCTGTGAAGTGAATAGGCAGGGGATGTTGGTGGTTATATTAAATCTTAAATGCCCCAAGGGATTAGGCTAATGGGAAAAATGAGTGAAGTGTGCTAGGCAGAGGTTATCTTTTCTAATTGGGCAAGCCTTTATCTCCAGACAGTTCTGATTCCAATGCTATGTGGAAACGTGGGCCCAGGGACAACAAATGGTTCCATCTTTCAGAAGAGAAACCTGAGACTCAAAAGCTGAGAATTCTAAGAGAAATATCTTGATTTTTCAGATGTTGAAAATGACTGCTGGATGACTAAACATGTTAATAGGCAAAATACAGCTCCATGACTGAAAGGTTAAAGCCTTGGAACACAATTTTCTCAATGACAATGACCTAAAACAGCTCTCAACACAAGCATTCAAATATACTGCACAGACAAATCCTATTCAACCATGTATAGCCAAAACAATTCTGAGGAAAAAGAATACAACTGGAGGTACCATATTTCCTCACTGAAAACTATATTACAAAGTTATAGTAATCAAAAAAGGATGGTTTTGGCATAAAACACACTTAGATCAGTGGAACAGAATACACAGCCCAGAAATAAACCCCACACATATAGTCAATTATTGAAAAAGGAGCCAAGAATGTACAATGGGGAAAGGGTAGTCTCTTCAATAAATAGTGCTGGGAAAACTGGACAGACGTGTAAAAGAATGAAATTCAATCCCTATCTTAAACCAATCATACACAAATTCAACTCAAATGGATTAAAGACTTGAAACCATAAAGTTTCTAGAAGAAAGCTCTTTGACATTGTTCTTCGCAGTGACTTTTTTAGACTTGACACTAAAAGCAAAGGAAACAGAAGCAAAAATAAACAAGTAGGACTAAATTAGACTAAAAAATTTCTGCTGAGCAAAGAAAGGGGCTTCTCTGATAGCTCAGTTGGTAAAGAATCTGCCTGCAGTGCAGGAGATCCTGGTTCGATGCCTGGGTTGGGAAGGTTCCCTGGAGAAGGGAAAGGCTACCCACTCCAGTATTCTGGCCTGGAGAATTCCATGGATAGCTGGAATTTTCTGTTCCATTGGTTTAAGATGGGGGTCCAGTTTCTTTGTATTCTGTATTCTCTTCCTTTGGTTTAAGATAGGAGTCCAGTTTCACACTTTTACACACGGCTGTCCAGTTTTCCCAACACTATTTATTAAAGAGACTACCCTTTTCCCATTGTACATTCTTGGCTCTTTCTTCTGATCTAAGTGTGTTTTATGCCAAAACCACCCTGTTTTGATTACTATAACTTTGTAATGTAGTTTGCAATGAGAAAATGTGATACCTTCAGTTGTACAGTTAAAAAAAAAAAAAAAAAACCAACAAAATGAAAAGGTAACCTGCAGAACAGGAGAAAATGTTTTCAGATCACATATTTGATAAAGAGTTAATATCAAGTATGCTGGAAACTCATAGCAAGGAATGCAAGAGCAAAATACCATACTACCATATACCATAATTTAAAAATGGGTAAAGGACCTGAATACCAACAGGTATATAAAAAGGGGCTCAACATCACTAATCATCAGGGAAACGCAAATTAAAAGCACAATGAGATACTACCTCAACCTGTTAGGATAGCTATTATTAAAGAGGTGTGTGTGCTAAGTTGTTTCAGTCATGTCCAACTCTTTGTGACCCTATGGACTGTAGCCCACCTGGCTCCTCCGCCCAAGGGATTCTCCAGGTAAGAATACTGGAGTGGGTTGCCATTTCTTTCTCCAGGGCATCTTCCTGACCCAGGGATCGAACCTGCCTCTCTTTATGTCACCTGCACTGGCAGGAGAGTTCTTTGCCACTAGTGCCACAGATGAGCATGTGGAGAAAGGAGAACCCTTGTGTGCTGTTGGTGGGCATATGCACTGGCACAGTCACAATGGAAAACAGTGAGGAAGTGTACAAGAAATTGAAAGTAGAACTACTACACGATATAGCAATCCTGCTTCCAGGTATATATCCAGAGGAAACAAAATCATTATCTGGAAAAGATAATCTGTACCCCCATGCCCACTGCCACGTTATTAGCATAGACAAGAGATGGAAACAATCTATGTGTCCATCAACAAATGAAGGGATCAAGAAAATGTGACTCGAAGAAGTGTATATATAAAGGAATATTTTTCAGCCTTACAAGAGAAGGAAATCTTGAACCTTGTCATCTGTAATAACATGGAAGAAACGGAAGGGCATTATGCTAAGTGAAATAAGCCATACAGAGAATGATAACTACTGCAAATGGTATCATTTATATGTCAATTTTAGAA
>SJYA01001826.1:689064-699417 GCA_006410615.1 Neotragus moschatus
AAAAAAAAAAAAAAAAAACCAACAAAATGAAAAGGTAACCTGCAGAACAGGAGAAAATGTTTTCAGATCACATATTTGATAAAGAGTTAATATCAAGTATGCTGGAAACTCATAGCAAGGAATGCAAGAGCAAAATACCATACTACCATATACCATAATTTAAAAATGGGTAAAGGACCTGAATACCAACAGGTATATAAAAAGGGGCTCAACATCACTAATCATCAGGGAAACGCAAATTAAAAGCACAATGAGATACTACCTCAACCTGTTAGGATAGCTATTATTAAAGAGGTGTGTGTGCTAAGTTGTTTCAGTCATGTCCAACTCTTTGTGACCCTATGGACTGTAGCCCACCTGGCTCCTCCGCCCAAGGGATTCTCCAGGTAAGAATACTGGAGTGGGTTGCCATTTCTTTCTCCAGGGCATCTTCCTGACCCAGGGATCGAACCTGCCTCTCTTTATGTCACCTGCACTGGCAGGAGAGTTCTTTGCCACTAGTGCCACAGATGAGCATGTGGAGAAAGGAGAACCCTTGTGTGCTGTTGGTGGGCATATGCACTGGCACAGTCACAATGGAAAACAGTGAGGAAGTGTACAAGAAATTGAAAGTAGAACTACTACACGATATAGCAATCCTGCTTCCAGGTATATATCCAGAGGAAACAAAATCATTATCTGGAAAAGATAATCTGTACCCCCATGCCCACTGCCACGTTATTAGCATAGACAAGAGATGGAAACAATCTATGTGTCCATCAACAAATGAAGGGATCAAGAAAATGTGACTCGAAGAAGTGTATATATAAAGGAATATTTTTCAGCCTTACAAGAGAAGGAAATCTTGAACCTTGTCATCTGTAATAACATGGAAGAAACGGAAGGGCATTATGCTAAGTGAAATAAGCCATACAGAGAATGATAACTACTGCAAATGGTATCATTTATATGTCAATTTTAGAAAATAAAGGAAGACGTCAAACTCATGGAAACAGAGAACAGAAAAGTAATTGCCAGAGTCTAGGAAGTGGAGAAGAGGAAGTTGGTTAAAGGATACAAACTTTCAGCTCTAAGGTCCGAGGATGGATTGTATCACATGGTGATTGTAGTTGACAGTACTATATTGTAGAACTGAAATCTGCTAAAAGGGTAGAACCTAAATTTCTCATACATAAGCCAAAAGGTAAATATGTGCGGTGATGAATGTCAACTCAGCGAGGGAAGTCCCCTCACAGTGGATATGTAGATCAGATCGTCATCTTGTACCCTTAATATCTTAAAATTCTGTCAATGATAAACTTGGTAAAGCTGAAAGAAATCACATTAGTTATTCCTAAAGTAAGCGCTGACGTTCGCAAAGAGTCGGACACGACTGAGCGACTGAACTGAACCGAACTGATGTTCACAAACTAGAGAATGTAACTAGATTCAGCTACAGAATGTGTTAATTTCCTTAGTTCATTCTACAACTGTGATGCTCTCTAACCTTGGGTTGGGTGATGTGCACAGGAAATTACAAAAATGATCTCCTGCATCGTAACACAGGCATATGGCTTCCTAGAGCTTTTGTCTGTCAGTTAGTTAGACCTCTTTTCAACCATTGTCCTGGGGAGAACATAGGAAGAGGCAGTCATGATACCTTCACCATGGGAGTTCAAATAGATAACACAGTGAGATGGAACGCACTCTCAATATTTAAATTTTAATTGGCAGTATATATTTCAGGTCTTTATTTCCTTAGGATTTATTTTTATATATTGGGAACTAAAATGATAGTTATTTTGCTTTTTCTAAAGTATGGCTTAAGTCACTCTCAATATGTCCCTAAAAGACTTCAACATCTTGGATTATGTTTATGAGAAATAATAAACAAAGGGAAAATGTTGGGCATTGATAAATCAATCAGATGATGCAGACAGCCCTGCCCTCCAAGATCGCTGTGCAGCTCACCAAGCTGTTGAAGAGACACTATTGGGTTGCAAACGTCCACGATCATGCTTCTAGAAGCCAAGTCTCCCTCAACTGGTCTGAGACCTCTGTAATCTAGAGCTCAGAGCCAAATGGGCTATCTTCACTTAGCTGTAGCAGGGAGGTAGCAAAAACATTTCTAAGTTAACCGGGAAAATAAACTGCGGGCACATTTTCCAAGGTATTTTGCAAAGCCAGTAACTCTTCCAACAGTAGTTGCCAAACTTTGGGATATCATGGCCCAGCCACATGTCAAAGCAAATTTACAACAGTTAGCATTAAGAAAAAAATATTAAAAGAGAAATTACAATAAGACAAAACAATAAAAAGCACACCAAGGAAGGCCTAGCAACCAGATTCCATCTATCCTAAAGTTGTGCGCGCGCACACACACACACACGACATGTCAACGCTAACCTAGTAGAAAGAACATACTCTCAAAATACCAACAATCCTCTGAATTGAATATAACTAACTTTATTAAAAACTTACCACATTATCCTGACTTTCCTCCACTTGTTGGCAGTGCTGGGTACCCTTTACCAGAGTGGAGGAACTACTGTACTTCTCCCTCTGGCAGTCTATAACTCTATATCCGTAACACAAGACACAGTGCCAACCGGCACAGAACATTTATCACTAATAGAGCAGAATATCTTTTGCAAAAAAATTTTCTTTTGCCTTTTAACCCAGAAAGCCTGTAAGAACTCCACAGAGGATTTGATTTTTTTTGAATAAATGTGTCTTGCCCTAAATTCTCTGCTCTGGGGGCTTGAGGATGGAAAGCAGGCAGAATTCTGATACGGATTCTCACTTACAGACTAACCAGCGCTCTAGAATCCAAATAAGAGGGTGGTGGGAGCACACCTTGTGGAGGTCCCGCATGCTGGAGGGAGGGAGGCAGTGAACGTTACCTTTGGAACGCACACTGTGGGCTCAGACAGGCGCGGGTACGTGTAGGAGCTGTAGGAGTGTCCTTGGGGGTGGGTTTTAAATGCACTTTCTCCGAAGGGCATCATGGGCTCCTGGAGCCCGGAGCCTGAGCGGGACCTCTGCCGCATGGCGGGCTGAGGGCTCGTCTGACCCAGGTGCGAGGACTTTGGCCTCCTATCATAGTCATCCAGGCTGGGTCCCCATTCACTTTCGCTGTACGCCAGGCTCTCCTTTGAGCACCCACTGGTCCCTGCAGTTCTAGAAGGCATGAACTGGAATGGATAATCCAGAGGGGAACTGCCCGAGGCTCTCTGGAAGCCCCACTTGAGGTCACTGTACTCGCTGGGTTTGCTCAGTGAGTCCAAATGTGCATGATAATCCGCAGGAAACCGGGCTCTGTCTGACTGCAAAGGCTGCATGTCAGGATAATAGGCCTCCCCGTGCTGCATCTTCCATACGTGCCCGTTTTGCCTGGCGGAGTGGCTGCCTTTATAAAACGGCTCCAGATCATCTCCATAGAGACTCTTTTCTCTGTACTTTTCAGGGGCATAGTCAGCAGTGGTGTCAGATTCGCTGGAGTACTGCGAGAAGGTGAGAAAGCCGTTTTCTTCTCGATGGCCTGGACCACGGCTGGAGGCTCCCTGGTCTGGGGTGGGTGGGCTTTCCTTCCTCAGGGAGTTGGAGCGGGTCACGGAGATGTTGTCAAAATCCTCCAGCAGGCCGTTGATGGAGGTCTCCTTGCAGGGTTTGTTTCCTCTAACGATTGTCTGGGAATAATAAAGGGAACACTGTTTAAAGAAAACATTTCACACTTTCAAACTGATGGAAGAATCCTATCCTGATTCTGTCCAGTTTAAACCACAGAGGAAAATAGGCCCCAGGGGCATTGCATTAAAAAAGATAAAGAAAAATCCTGTTGGTTATTTGATTTCTTGACTAGTGAGATAAATCAAATATTAAACAGTAGTCTCAAACTGCAAATTCTTCCTTACCTGTCTCAATAGAGACATCAAATATCAAAAAGCCATTTAGAAGGCTATTTATAGGGTATCACTGTTTTATGTGCCGGTTGATTGCTTCTTCACTAAACCCTAGCTATCTAACAATAAGCTGATGATTATAATTTTAAGGTCATAACTCTTTGCTTATGAAACTATACTTACTATCTTTTTACATTCATTATCCAGATTGCTTCCAAAATTAAAACCATTGTTACTTAAACAGTAACATACTTAGAAAGAGGTGCACATTTTTTTTAACCTTTTTATGAAAGACATAATAATTGAAGCTATAAGATTTCATAGAATAGGAAACTTTCTAAGCTGTGAATAGGGAATGGCACGATCACCTGTATGATTTAATTTGTGATCAAACGTGATATAACTGTAATGGTTTCTTGAGTGTATGTGTATCTTCGGTATCATCATTGCCAAACTTTGGATGGCTTGGTAATGACGTGGTGGTACCTGAACCTTAGTGACAAACTGCCAAGCCCAAATGTTCCCTTTAATGAATCTTAATAACACCAGGATGAAGAGCAGGGGCGGAAAGAAATCAGAAACTACTTACAAAGCTAGTCAGCTGCACCTTGACAATGACAAGGTTTTCAGTAAACTATGACAAGGGTGGACAAAAGAACAAAGAACACAGTGTGACTTCAGACTTCCAGGAATGCAAGATAAAAATACCTTGGAGGAAGCAGCAAGGAGTTCAAAGCCATCTCAGTTAGTACAAGAGATTTCAAACTGGAAGAAAAAGTCACAGTCCTCCTAGACTTCTGTTTAGAGATCAGTGCTTCTCCAACTACCACAGTGAAAGACAAGTTGTTTTTTTTTTGCCACCTCAGTCAGTCCTGGACTTAAGCCTTGGTCTTCACCCTTTCTTTTAAATAAATGTTTAAGTCTGGAACACTTTCAGATTAACAGAGAAGCTGCCAAAGAGGTCTCATATATGTCTCACCTAGTCCCAATGTTTTTTATTAATCACATTTTTTAATTTAAACTTTCTATTTTATATTGGAGTATAGCTGATTAAAAATGTTGTGATGGTTTCAGGTGCATAGCAAAGTGACCCAGCCATACATACAGATGTGTCCATTCTCCACTGAAACTTCAGGGAAGTTGCTAGTGCAGTTGTTAACATCTTGCATTACTAGTAACACAAACTGTTTACCAGCTAATGTAGATTTCATTAGATTTTTTTCTTAGTGTTTCAGAGTCCTAGCCAGTCTACCTCACTACCTTTATTTGTCATGTCTCCTTCAGTTCAGTTCAGTTCATCCGCTCAGTCGTGTCCAACTCTTTGCGACCCCATGAATCGCAGCACGCCAGGCATCCCTGTCCACCAACTCCCGGAGCTCACTCAGACTCACGCCCATCGAGTCAGTGATGCCATCCAGCCATCTCATCCTCTGTCGCCCCTTCCCCTCCTGCCCCCCATCCCTCCCAGCATCAGAGTCTTTTCCAATGAGTCAACTCTTCGCATGAGGTGGCCAAAGTACTGGAGCGTCAGCTTTAGCATCATTCCTTCCAAGGAGATCAGCCCTGGGATTTCAGCCCTGAGAATTATCTCATTCTCAGACTTTCCTTGATGATCTTGACAATTTTAACGAGTACTTGTCAGTTATTGTGCAGAATGTCCCTCAACTGGGTGCATCTGGTATTTTTCTCATGTTTAAACTGAGGTTATTGGTTTATGGAAGAAGATCACAGAGTAGGATACCAACTTCGTTACCTCATATCCAGGATACACACCATCAGCATGGCTATCGCTGATGACATTGACCTTGATCACCTGGCCATGGTAATAGTTGCCAAGTTTTCTCCCTGTAAAGTTTTGCCTCCCTCCTTCTCCCCTCCCACTGCACTCTTTGGAAGCAAGTCACTAAGTGCAGCCCATACTCAAGGGGTGTCCCGTCAAGATCTACCTTCCTGATGGGGGTGTATCTACATAAAGTACTTGGAATTCTTTTGCATAGGACACTTGCCCACTTTCCCTATTTATTTTCATTTTTATATCATTTATGTGAATCAGTAGGGATAGAATCATGAATATTTACTTGTTTTACACTTTGATAGAAAGTGAAGAGGAACTAAAGAGTTTTTTGATGAGGGTGGAAGAGGAGAGTGTGAAAGCTGGTTTCAAACTCAACATTCAAAAAACTAAGATATAGCATCTGGTTCCATCACTTCATGGCACATACGTGGGGAAAAAGTGGAAACAGTGACAGATTTTATTTTCTTGGGCTCCAGAATCACGGTGGACAGTGACCGCAGCCATGAAATTAAAAGATGCTTGCTCCTTGAAAGGAAAGCTATGACAAACCTAGACAGTGTATTAAAAAGCAGAGACATCACTTTGCCAACAATGGTCTGTATATAGTCAGAGCTATGGTTGTTTCAGTAGTCATATACCAAATGTGAGAGTTGGACCATAAGAAAGGCTGAGCACCAAAGAATTGATGCTTTTGGACTGTGGAGCTGCAGAAGACTCTTTGAGAGTCCCTTGGACTGCAAGGGGATCCAACCAGTCCATCCTAAAGTAAGTCAACCTTGAATACTCATTGGAAAGGCTGTTGTTGAAGATGAAGCTCCAGTACTTTGGCCACCTGATGTGAAGAGCCAACTCATTGAATAATACCCTGATGCTGGAAGAGACTGAAGGCAAAAGGAGAAGGGGGCAGCAGAGGATGAGATGGTTAAATAGCATCACTGACTCAATGGACATGAATTTGAGCAAACTCTGAGACAGTGAAGGACAGAGAAGCCTGGCATGCTGCAGTCCATGGGGTCTCAAAGAATTGGACACAACTTAGCAACTGAATAATATTTTGGGTTATAATTCAATACAGGCATACTTCATTTTTATTGTGCTTTGCAGATTTCTTTCCTTTTTTTTTTTTTTAAACAAATTGAAGGTTTATGGCAACCCTGCCTCAAGCAAGTCTACTGGCACCATTTTTCCAACAGCATTTTCTCACTTCTTGCAGCCTTTGTGTTACATTCTGGTAATTCTCAAAATATTTCAAACTCTCCACCAGCAAAAAAGATTATAATTCACTGATAGCTCAGATGATCATTAGCATTTTTTAGCAATAAAGTATTTTAAAATTAAAATACTTACCAAGGGAACATTTCATGCAAAGATGGGCTCAATAAAGGACAGAAATGGTATGGATGTAACACAAGCAGAAGATATCAAGAAGAGGTGGCAAGAATACACAGAAGAAATGTACAAAAAAGATCTTCACGACCCAGATAATCTTGATGATGTGATTACTAATCTAGAGCCAGACATCCTGGAATGTGAAGTCAATGGGCCTTAGAAAGCATCACTACGAACAAGCTAGTGGAGGTGATGGAATTCCAGTTGAGCTGTTTCAAATCCTGAAAGATGATGCTGTGAAAGTGTTGCACTCAATATGGCAGCAAATTTGGAAAACTCAGCAGTGGCCACAGGACTGGAAAAGGTCAGTTCTCATTCCAATTCCAAAGAAAGGCAATGCCAAAGAATGCTCAAACTACTGCACAATTGCACTCATCTCACATGCTAGTAAAGTAATGCTCAAAATTCTCCAAGCCAGACTTCAGCAATACGTGAACTGTGAACTTCCAGATGTTGAAGCTGGTTTTAGAAAAGGCAGAGGAACCAGAGATCAAATTGCCAACATCTGCTGGATCATGGAAAAAACAAGAGAGTTCCAGAAAAACATCTATTTCTGCTTTCTTGACTATGCCAAAGCCTTTGACTGTGTGGATCACAATAAACTGCGGAAAATTCTGAAAGAGATGGGAATACCAGACCACCTAACCTGCCTCTTGAGAAATCTGTATGCAGGCCAGGAAGCAACAGTTAGAACTGGACATGGAACAACAGACTGGTTCCAAATAGGAAAAGGAGTACACCAAGGCTGTAGATTGTCATCCTGCTTATTTAACTTATATGCAGAGTACATCATGAGAAATGCGGGACTGGAAGAAACACAAGCTGGAATCAAGATTGCCAGGAGAAATATCAATAACCTCAGATATGCAGATGATACCACCCTTATGGCAGAAAGTGAAGAGGAGCTAAAAAGCTTCTTTATGAAAGTGGAACAGGAGAGTGAAAAAGTTGGCTTAAAGCTCAACATTCAGAAAACGAAGATCATGGCATCTGGTCCCATCACTTCATGGGAAATAGGTGTGGAAACAGTGTCAGACTTTATTTTTTTGGGCTCCAAACTCACTGCAGATGGTGACTGCAGCCATGAAATTAAAAGAGGCTTACTCCTGGGAAGAAAAGTTATGAGCAACCTAGACAGCATATTCAAAAGCAGAGATATTACTTTGCCGACTATTACTATTACTATTACTTTGCTTGGTCCATCTAGTCAAGGCTATGGTTTTTCCTGTGGTCATGTATGGATGTGAGAGTTGGACTGTGAAGAAGGCTGAGCACCTAAGAATTGATGCTTTGAAACTGTGGTTTTGGAGAAGACTCTTGAGAGTCCCTTGGACTGCAAGGAGATCCAACCAGTCCATTCTGAAGGAGATCAGTCGTGGGTGTTCTTTGGAAGGAATGATGCTAAAGCAGAAACTCCAGTACTTTGGCTACATCATGTGAAGAGTTGACTCACTGGAAAAGACTCTGATGCTGGGAGGGATTGGGGGCAGGAAGAGAAGGGGATGACAGAGGATGAGATGGCTGGATGGTATCACTGACTCGATGGACGTGAGCCTGAGTCAACTCGGGGATATGGTGATGGACATGGAGGCCTGGCATGCTGCGATTCATGGGGTTGCAAAGAGTTGGACATGACTGAGGGACTGAACTGAACTGAACTGAGCTTAATTGTTTCTAAATGTAATGCTATTGTACACTCAATAGACTACAGTATAGCATAAACATTTTTTTCTTTAAAAAAATTTATTTATTTTTAATTTTTATTATTACTATATTTTACTTTACATTACTGTATTGGTTTTGCCATATATGCACTGGGAAATCAACAAATGTGTAGTTCTTGATTTACTGCAGTATTTGCTTTATCGTCATGGTCTGGAGTTGAACTTGCAATATCTCTGAAGTTTACCTGTACTTTGTTGTTTTGTTGCTCAAATTGTTTCAGCTTTGGTTATTAAGAGTTCTTTGAGACTGGCTGCTGTGCCCCTATGACAAGGCCCAATTCTTTTATTTTTTGATCACTTGCTTACTTTCTGGCACTCTGACAGTGCCAGAAAGCACCTGAAACACCCTAAGCTTAGCTTGTATTTTCTCTGCCCCTGCCCTAAAATAAGCCATTTCTCCATGGTGCCCTGGCCCGTTTTAGTGGAGGGTGCTATTAGAAACCAGGGCCTGGCTGCTGGGTGTGCACACTGCTACCGGGCTGTCACTGCCTCCAAACCCCTTCAGTGACGTGAGCGATGAAACAGTCACATGTAAAGTGACCCATGTACACACACATGTCTATAATTCTACCCATTCATCTCTATCTGTTGTAAACTTAACAGGAATTCAGATGGATATCTCTGAATCTAATCTAGTACCATGTGGTTCATTCTAGTTTTCCCTCTCATTATTTACTTCTCTCATGCCCCTGGAAATGTAGATGGTGATAGAGGATGTGAGGGATTAAAAAGCAATTTTAAAACACATTGATACTCTCATTAAACAGACTGCCTTTGGGTGGACACAAATGTGCAAACAGAAAATGAATTTAGAATGTTTAAATACAACTCATCAGTGAAGGTAAGTTAAAAGGTGAAGGTTATTATTTTCTCCCATTCTGAAGGCTGTCTTTTTACCTTGCTTATAGTTTCCTTCGTTAGGCAAAAGCTTTTAAGTTTAACTAGGTTCCATTTGTCTATTTTTGCTTTTATTTCCATTACTCTGGGAGGTGGGTCATAGAGGATCCTGCTGTGATTTATGTCAGAATGTGTTCTGCCTATGTTTTCCTCTAGGAGTTTTATAGTTTCTGGTCTTACGTTTAGATCTGTAATCCATTTTGAGTTTATTTTTGTGTATGGTGTTAGAAAGTGTTCTCGTTTCATTCTTTTACAAGTGGTAGGCCAGTTTTCCCAGCACCACTTGTTAAAGAGATTGTCTTTAATCCACTGTATATTCTTGCCTCCTTTGTCGAAGATAAGGTGTCCATAGGTGTGTGGATTTATCTCTGGGCTTTCTATTTGTCCAGTCCAGGTTTGATACATGAGACAGGGTGCTCGGGGCTGGTGCATTGGGATGACCCTGAGGCATGGGATGGGGAGGGAGATGGGAGGGGGGGTTCAGGATGGGGACACATGTACACTCATGGCAGATTCATATCAATGTATGGCGAAAACCACTACAATATTGTAAAGTAATTAGCTTCCAATTAAAATAAATAAATTAATTTAAAAAAGATATATACCCAGAAAGGCAATAGTGGCAATAAAATGGACTATAGCCACAAAAAAAAAAAAAAAAAAAAAA
>SJYA01001826.1:699540-724516 GCA_006410615.1 Neotragus moschatus
AAAAAAGGAAAAAAAAAATGTATAAAGAAAAAAAAAAAAAAAAAAAAAAAAAAGGTGAAGGTTATAGAGTAAAGGAAAGATCAGAGAAAAACAAACTAAAAATAATCTTGGAAAGTTTTCAGGAAGAGGAGAATTTGTAAGCTAGGTCCAAGAGAGAACAACATGTGTAAACTGTCACTTACGGAGTGACTGAGTGACTTACTGAGTGACTGTCACTTACTGAGATGACCAGGATGTGTTACAGTGCCACATATATAAGGCCATCAGGACGCAGTGTGATCACAGAAGAAACACTCCCTGCTCAAACTTGCATCACAGTCACGTGCCTTTGGAATTTATACACAGAAAACCTGTCGGCTCATCTTCAGCAAATTAATAAATGACTATATTGAGGGCTAGACTTGGAAATTCCCTACCAGGACACAGATAATTAGAAGAAGAAGAAGAAAAAAAATCCGTCTCTATATGATGTGACTCCTTTAAGATCAGAACATTATTGAACACTTCCTTTGAAATTGCTGGGTCCTTAAATCTCACTCTTTCCCCACCAATACCCTTACAAGTTAATTAATGATTTGAGTGGGCAGGCTTGAAATTAACTCCAGTTTTGGAGAATAGTTGACAAAAAGAAGCATCTGTCTTATCCACCCATCCAGCCATCCATCCACCTATCCACCCATTCTTCCACCTATCTGGAGAGTGATATCTACAGATAGGTATAATAGATATCTGTAATATCTAAATCTATACTATCTGTAAGGATTTTTTTAAGGGACTACTGAGCAACTAAACCAAACTGAAAGCAATAACGTAATTTGGGATAGATTTTTCTCTCATTAGTTGTGCTATAAATATCTTACATTTGAAAAAGTAAAAACCAAACCATCATAAACAACTATTCCACAGTTTTTTTATTGCCCAGTATGTGTAGATTAGATTTCTGTGGGAATTAAGAGAGTCACTGTTTCAACATACAAATTAATCTATGACCTTAAAGTTGGGAAGTTCACTGTTTCTGTGCATTTGTCATTGAATGGCCAAAGTATGTTCAGTTTACATGCAAAATTATAGTGTAGATCCAATAAACAGAATTCTATGCATTTGTTAATATGGAAGAAGAAATATTAATATTGCTATGAGCTAAATGCTACTTAAAAGGAAAAAAAAAAGACTATTCACTGAGTAGACCATTCAGGTATGACCTAAATCAAATTGCTTATGATTATACAGTAGAAGAGAGAAATAGATTTAAGGGACTAGATCTGATAGACAGAGTGCCTGATGAACTGCAGACAGAGGTTCATGACATTGTGCAGGACACAGGGATCAAGACTATCCCTGAAAAAAAGAAAATGCAAAAAAAAGCACAATGGCAGTCTGAGGAGGCCTTACAACAACTGTGAAAAGAAAAGAAGTGGAAAGCAAAGGAGAAAAGGAAAGATATACCCATTTGAATGCAGAGTTCCAAAGAATAGAAAGGAGAGATAAGAAAGCCTTCCTCAGCAATCAATGCAAAGTAAAAGAGGAAAACAATAGAATAGGAAAAACTAGAGATATCTTCAAGAAAATTAGAGATACCAAGGGAACATTTCATGCAAAGATGGGCTCAAAAAAAGTACAAATATGATATGGACCTAATAGAAGCAGAAGATATTAAGAAGAGATGGCAAGAATATACAGATGAACTATACAAAAAAGATCTTCATGACCCAGATAATCATGATGGCGTGATCACTCACCTAGAGCCAGACATCCTGGAATGTGAAGTCAAGTGGGCCTTAGGAAGTATGACTATGAGCAAAGATAGTGGAGGTGATGGAATGCTGGTTGAGCTATTTCAAATCCTAAAAGACGATGCTGTGAAAGTGCTGCACTCCATATGCCAGCAAACTTGGAAAACTTAGGAGTGGCCACAGATTGGAAAAGGTCAGTTTTCATTCCAACCCTAAAGAAAGAGAATGGCAAAGAATGCTCAAAGTACCATGCAATTATGCTCATCTCACATGCTAGTAAAGTAATGCTCAAAATTCTCCAAGCCAGGTTTCAGCAATACATGAAAAATGAACTTCCAGATATTCAAGCTGGTGTTAGAAAAGGCAGAGGAACCAGAGGTTAAATTGCCAACATTCATTGGAACATCAAAAAAGCAAGAAAGTTCTAGAAAAACATCTATTTCTGATTTATTGACTATGCCAAAGCCTTTGACTGTGTGGATCACAATAAACTGTGGAAAATTCTGAAACAATTGGGAATACCAGACCACCTGACCTGCCTCTTGAGAAATCTGTATGCAGGCCATGAAGCAACAGNAATGCTGCTGCTGCTGCTGGTCTGTTGTTCACGCTGTGTACTTGTAATAGAGAAGAATGAATCTGACTCCTTGTTGGTCTTTTACTTTAAGCCTCTGTGCTCTGTTGCCTGTGCTTAGTCATGCTGGCTCTGCACCTTCTGTAAAAGAATGTTGCCTGTAGCCAGAAATATACAGGACAACTCATTCTGGAGGCTTTGACCTTTAAAAGTATAACACTCTTCTATTTATATAGAGATAAAAAGTTGCAGAACAGAGAATAACATTTGTCTTATGGAAGCTTTTAGGAATATCATGACCTGATCTACCCGGACAGCTGGAAGAGCAAAGGATTCTGATACCAAGAAGTTTGCAACAATCGACCACACCCNCTCATTCTGGAGGCTTTGACCTTTAAAAGTATAACACTCTTCTATTTATATAGAGATAAAAAGTTGCAGAACAGAGAATAACATTTGTCTTATGGAAGCTTTTAGGAATATCATGACCTGATCTACCCGGACAGCTGGAAGAGCAAAGGATTCTGATACCAAGAAGTTTGCAACAATCGACCACACCCCCTCCCCTTTCAATATACAAGAAGCCTGAACTCTAATTGGGTAAAATGTTGCTTTGGGACACTAGTTCATCACCTTCTCTGCTTGCTGGCTTTCTGAATAAAGTCATTATTCCTCTTCCAAACAACTGGCCTCCTGATTTATTGGCCTGTTGCGTGGCAAGCAGAACAGAGTTTGGACTTGGTGACATACTCATGGCTGTTATGTACTTTCCAGATTCTCCTATAATCAGGGTTACTTTTATAAAAATAAAAGTTAGACTGAGATATGCTTTTCAGTATACTAGGATTCAGCAATATATATATATACACACACACTATTAAATATATAATGCATATTTTAGTATTATATATAGCATAGTGTCAAATATGTCATATATATTAATACATAAGTAATGTTAACTATGTACATATTATGTACATTTTTTGATGTTATGGTTGGTTATTGCTATGCTGCAGCTAAGTCACTTCAGTCATGTCTGACTCTGAATATTTCTGCCTTTCTTATGAAGTGAAGTATTTATGTTTGACCAAAATGAAGACTTTAATAGATCTCAACATTTTAGAACATATTCAATAGTATCATTATCTTACCATAAAGTTCCAAGCCTTGGAGTTATTGAAACATAAAAGCTGAGTACCACAGAAATGAAGGTGTGGTTGCAAATATTTGGAAAGAAGAAATTTTCATCTATAGTGAAAACAAACAAAACTCTAAGAACTAAAAGCACAATCTACCTGAGGCATTTTCTTGGATCTCCTTTATAGCATTTGAAAATGTTTACTGATGGTATACATGAATCCCTCTTAATTTTCTTTCCTTCAGTGAAAACTATTAAGTCAGTGTTAACAAGAAGGGGCTAACAAAATATCAACACTAAAAATAAATTGCTGACTCATCTTCCAATTTTTTTTTTTAAAGAAAGGTATAATAACCTTATTTAATCAGAAAAAAAAATTTAACCTGAGGCACTCTGTGTTTCCATGACGTGGTTTCACTTTAAAGGACTCCTAATTGGCAAAGGGATGATAATGAAATCCAAACATGCAGAATTTTACAACACCGTTTAACCAGGCTTCCAATGGTAAGAACTATTATTTATTACTTTCAGCATCTGATGTTTATGAAAGCAAGATTGTGCAGTNGGTTTCACTTTAAAGGACTCCTAATTGGCAAAGGGATGATAATGAAATCCAAACATGCAGAATTTTGCAACACCGTTTAACCAGGCTTCCAATGGTAAGAACTATTATTTATTACTTTCAGCATCTGATGTTTATGAAAGCAAGATTGTGCAGTTTTGCAGAGATCAATAATACAGTGACTGCAAGAGTACCAGTAAATCTCATGCTGCAGACCAGTCAGGCATTAAAAATCAATGCAACCCAATCTACTTGAGTTTGACGCCACGGTTCTCATTGTCTCTCCCCTGTGCCTAGACCAGCTCACCGTCAGCTCCGGCTCCCAGTGACAGGGGCCATATTTCATGATCCTTCTTTCTGAGGCTGCTGGCCGGTGATAAGCTATAATGGATCTATCCCCAAGAACAGCTGTCTCCCCTTGATCCCGGCAAGAGATGAAAAAGTGCCTCTGCTCACACAAACTGTCTTAGCCCTGACAGTAATAAAGTGTGTAATTAACAGCTTTGCCCTAATAAGACCTCACATTTCTTTTCGAAACAATGGCTTTTATCCTCCTCAAGAATGTGTTTCATTTTGTCTTTCTGTTAAACACTTCTCGGGAGGTCAATAAGCTAGACAGTCCCCTGAGTTGAGGAATAAGCCAGGACCTCTTAGAAAATAACTGACTTTCAAACAATCCATCTAAACTTGTGCCCTCTTTGCAGTGAACCAATTCCCTTTATTTTCACTAAGGAATATGGCTAGAAACATCTGGGTACATAATCCCAACAAACAAACAGATCTGATGTACTTTCATCCTTATGGGAAGAAATGTTGGCTTTTTTAACATCAAAAGAACTCAGATCTTCTAACTTCTTTCAGTTTTCTGGACACACTTTGTTTTTGGTAACCACAGCGAATGAGGCTAATTAGGTGAGTTAGTTGAGAATCACATATTCCTGCAAAATATGAGAATTAGGGCAGGGTATCTTAGAGCGGAGGAGGTGATGAGGGTTTCTAACCATTAAAGCCATTTAAAATAAATTATGCAATAGTCTAATCATGTAAAATCCAAAGGAACAAATTCCTTTACTAAAAATATTATGTTCAACAGAAAAAAAATATTAACAGAATGCATCAGGAAGATTCTGTGAATTTTGTAGAGATCAAGATTTCATCATTAGAGTAACTGGATTTTCTCTGCCTTTGAAAGCACAATAAATCTGACACATTTAGTCATCAGTTCATACAAGGATAACCCCCAAATGTGACTTCTTATTTATTGTTAACTTGGCAAAGCAAATGTATAGTTTATAGCCCTAGNTAGAGTAATTGGATTTTCTCTGCCTTTGAAAGCACAATAAATCTGACACATTTAGTCATCAGTTCATACAAGGATAACCCCCAAATGTGACGTCTTATTTATTGTTAACTTGGCAAAGCAAATGTATAGTTTATAGCCCTAGTTTTTGCTGCTTGCAACATGCAAGGCAGCCAGGCTGAAATCAACTGAAGTCAGTTTGCCCAGAGTTAATAGTTAGAAGGGTTTTATGTTTGTATTTAAGTCCGTTTGAGACTTTGAGTACCATAGTTGAGAACTTTACTGATATTTGCTAGCCAGTTTTTGGTTCTAGTGTCTAGGTAGCAGTTTAGTTTATGGAAGTATCTCTGCTCATTAATTTATGCATTGAATTAAACCAAAAATTATTTCTAGGTGCAGGGAGCACTTGGAGATTAATGAGACAATATTCCACAACCTATTTCTTGAGCGAGAGATGTTAGAATTGAGTATTATTTTCTTTAAGTTCTCCATATTCTATATTCTCATCTTAGCTTGGTTTCCTGACACACAGAGCTGAGACAATGACCGGCATGTGAGCACTTTATTTTGGAAAAAGTGAGGTGAAGGAATAGCGTGGTGAGTAAACAGGGAAAGCGGTAAGACATGGTTTCAAGCTGGTTGTCTGTGGACTGTTAGGGCTCAATTCTCAGCAGTAAAAAACCACCAGGTTCGAAAGCAGAGGTAAGTGATTCAACCGAGGTGGCTGTAGCAATGGCCGAGGAAGCAAGGTTGGCCTAAAAGCTGTGAGGTGGGAGACAAGAGGTGTTCAGTACCCATTTTTAAGAAAAATATTTCACAGTAAAAATTTAAGGACTTCCCTTGTGGTCCAGGGGTTAAGACTCCATGTTGCCACTGAAGGATACACAGGTTTGATCCCTGGTAGGTGAACTAAGATTCTGCATGCCAGGAGGCACAGCCAAAAAAGAAAATTAAAAAAAAATTGAAATAAAAGTTTGAAAATAAATTTCAAATGAAGGGGGAGTCCCCTTCTCACAAACCAATAAGCTTGGATATTGGTATTCTTGATTAATGTGGTATTAACAGACATGCTAGGTAACCACCAAAGATACATGCTCCCTTTCCTCAGGGTAACCTTACTGTTGCAAGGCTGTCTCCAACCAGGGGCCACATTTCCCAGCATCCTTTGCACCTAAATGGACCATCAGACCAACTGTCCCCCATGGAACATGAGCAGGTTTTGATGTGTGTCCGTCCAAGCCATATTTACAAACAAATATCTTTTCTTCTCTTTATTTTCTTGTCTGTCAGGTGGACAGAGAAGATCTAACAGGATACTCTCAGAAGTTGCCAGGAGATTCCAGAGCCACATGATGGAACCTACAATACCCAGTGACCATGTGCTTTGTCAGGCTCTGGACAGAAAGTTTGCACACTGTGTAAGTTCAGTTCAGTTCAGTTGCTCAGTCGTGTCCGACTCTTTGCGACCCCATGGATTGCAGCACGCTAGGCTTCCCTGTCCATCTCCAACCCCTGGAGCCTACTTAAACTCATGTCCATCAAGTTGGTGATGCCATTCAACCATCTCATCTTTTATTGTCTCCTTTTCCTACCACCTTCAATCGTTCCCAGCATCAGGGTCTTCTTTTCCAATGAGTCAGTTCTTTACATCAGGTGGCCAAAGTGTTGGAGTTTCAGCTTCAGCATCAGTCCTTCCAATGAATATTCAGGACTGATTTCCTTTAGGAAGGACTGGTTAGATTTCCTTGCAGTCCAAGGGACTCTCAAGAGTCTTCTCCAACACCACAGCTCAAAAGCATCAATTCTTCGGTGCTTAGCTTTCTTTATAGTCCAACCCTCACATGCATACATGATTACTGGAAAAAATATAGCTTTGACTATATGGACCTTTGTTGGTAATGTCTCTGCTTTTTAATATGTTGTCTAGGTTGGTCATAGCTTTTCTTCCAAGGAGCAAATGTCTTTTCATTTCATGGCTGCAGTCACCATCTGCAGTGATTTTGGAGCCCAAGAAAATAAAGTCTGTCATGGTTTCCACTGATTCCCCATCTATTTGGCATGAAGTGATGGGATCCAATGCCATGACATTAGTTTTCTGAATATTGAGTTTTAAGTCAACTTTTTCACCCTCCTCTTTCACTTTCATCAAGAGCTTGCAAAACTGTTAGCTTGCAGACTTTAATTCAGCAGGTCTTATATTGGGCACAAAATCCTGACTTTTGAACAAGCTCTTTAGTAAGGCTGATGGTCTGAAAGACAATTTTAAGTTGCAAAGTCTTAAAGAACAGATCAAGTTCCTTAGATGACTGAGCTGTCTGTATATTCTAAGAAAAATGAGATCACCACTATATCATAGAGAGAGTGTGATGAGTGCAGCAACCCGGGTTCTAATTCAAATTCTGTCATGGGCAATTATTAAGCCTTTGTCAAGCTACTTTACTTTGCTGGGTCTACCATTCCCTTTGTGCTGAGATTTGCCTGGCTCCCTTCCAGCTCAAAAATTCCATTGCTTTGAAGACTTTCTCCACATTCCAGGTGCTCTCAAGAGTTACAGCTAATACAAAGCACCAAATTTGCAAAGGAACTGTCTTGATTGAAAAATAATCTGACAGATGTTTAATGCCTAGGAGAGAAAATTCTGTGTGCTAACAGTGAGTATGTATACTTTCCTACACTTTTAAATTCCTAGAATAGGCACTGACCCTCTATTTTAAACAACTCCTAGGTTAGATACATGAGCCCCAAACCATTGGGTGTCCTAACATGTTCTGTATCAACAAGGCCAGACTGTGGTAGGTTGATGCACAATGATGCTAATTCTCCTCTTCTGGCTGTTCCAGGTCCTTTTCAATGTGACTCTGCAGTTCCTCCCATCAGAACATGGCATCTGTTTCTCTGCCTGTTTGGCCACATGACTTGCTCTGGCCAAAAGGGTGCAGACAAAGTGATGTTATGCCTATGCAAGCCTACATGTCTAGAGGCTGTGCAGCTTTGGACCCTGTCCGCTTGCCATGAGAACAAGCCTGAGATAGCCTGGGGAATGAGACTTATGGAGCAAAGATGGGTGATCCCAGCTGAGGACATCCTAGGCCAGCCAGCCTACAGCCCACTCAACTGCATGGGTAAACCCAGATGAGACCGGAAGACCTGCCAGCTGAGCACAGCTCAAACTGCCAACTTGCGGAATTGTGAGGAATAACAAATGGTTGCTGTTCTTAGCTCTTAAAAAAATTCATAAAGTATAAAATTAACCATTTTAACCATGTTTAAATGTACAATTCAGTGGTATTAGCTACATTCACATTGTTATGCAACCATCACCACTATGCATTTCCAGAATTTTTTCATCATCCCAAACAGAAACTGTGTCCATTAAAAAATAACTCCCTGCTTGCCTCCCCCCAGTCTCTGGTAACTTCGAATCTACTTTCTGTCTCCACAAATTCACCTATTCTTTGTCTTTCATGTAAGTGGAATCATACAATATTTGTCTGTTTGCGTCTGGCTTATTTCACTTAGCATAATGATTTCAAGGCTCATGTTTTAGCATGTGTCAGAATTTCATTTTTTTAAGGCTGAATAATATCCTATTATATGTATATACCATTTTGCTTATCCATCCACCTATTGATGGATCACATTTTGGCTTTCAAATAATGCTATTATGAATGTCTGGAGAAGGCAATGGCACTCCACTCCAGTATTCTTGCCTGGAAAATCTCATGGGCGGAGGAGCCTGGGAGGCTGCAGTCCATGGCATTGCTACGAGTTGGACACGACTGAGTGACTTCACTTTCACTTTTCACTTTCATGCACTGGAGAAGGAAATGGCAACCCACTCCAGTGTTCTTGCCTGGAAAATCCCAGGGACGGGGGAGCCTGGTGGGCTGCCGTCTATGGGGTCGCACAGAGTTGGACACGACTGAAGCGACTTAGCTTAGCTTAGCTGTTATGAACATCCAGTGTACAAATATCTGAGTTCCTACTTTGAATATCTTTAAGGGTATATAACAATAAGAATCTATAGTCTTTCCCATTCTACTGTTTTCCTCTGTTTCTTTAAATTGATTGCTGAGGAAGGCTTTCTTATCTCTCTTTGCTATTCTTTGGAACTCTGCATTCAAATGGGTATATCTTTCCTTTTCTCCTTTGCTTTTAGCTTCTCTTCTTTTCTTAGCTATTTGTAAGGCCTCATCAGATAGCCATTTTGCCTTTTTGCAAAATAAAATTTTCAAGAAAATTAGAGATACCAAGGGAACATTTCATGGAAAGATGAGCACAATAAAAGACAGAAATGATATGGACCCGACAGAAGCAGAAGATATTAAGAAGAGGTGGCAAGAATACATAGAAGAACTGTACAAAAAAGATCTTCATGACCCAGACAACCATGATGGTGTGATCACTCACCTTGAGCCAGACATCCTGGAATGCGAAGTCAAGTGGGCCTTAGGAAGCATCACTAAGAACAAAGCTAGTGGAGGTGATGGAATTCCAGTTGAACTATTTCAAATCTTAAAAGATGATGCTGTGAAAGTGCTATACTCAATATGCCAGCAAATCTGGAAAACTCAGCAGTGGCCACACGACTGGAAAAGGTCAGTTTTCATTCCAATCCCAAAGAAACGCAATGCCAAAGAATGTTCAAATACTACATAATCTGTNTAAGAACAAAGCTAGTGGAGGTGATGGAATTCCAGTTGAACTATTTCAAATCTTAAAAGATGATGCTGTGAAAGTGCTATACTCAATATGCCAGCAAATCTGGAAAACTCAGCAGTGGCCACACGACTGGAAAAGGTCAGTTTTCATTCCAATCCCAAAGAAACGCAATGCCAAAGAATGTTCAAATACTACATAATTGCACTCATCTCATATGCTAGCAAAGTAATGCTCAAAATTCTCCAAGCCAGGCTTTAATAGTACGTGAACTATGAACTTCCAGATGTTGAAGCTAGATTTAGGAAAGGCAGAGTAACCAGAAGTTAAGTTTCCAACATCTGCTGGATCATCAAAAAAGGGAGAGTTCCAAAAAAACATCTACTTCTGCTTTATTGACTACGCCAAAGTCTTTGACTGTGTGGACCACAATAAACTGTGGAAAATCCTTAAAGAGATGGGAAGGTCAGACCTCCTGACCTGCCTCCTGAGAAATCTGTATGTAGGTTAGGAAACAACAGTTAGAACTGGACATGGAACAACCAGACTGGCTCCAAAAAGGGGGAGGAGTACTTCAAGGATGTATATTGCCACCTTGTTTATTTAACTTATATGCAGAGTACATTATGCAAAATGCTGGGCTGGATGAAGCACAAGCTGGAATCAAGATTGCCAGGAGAAATATCAATAACCTCAGATACGCAGATGACACCACCTTTATGGCAGAAAGTGAAGAACAAAAGAGCCTCTTGATGAAAGTGAAAGGAGGAGGGTGAAAAAGATGGCTTAAAACTCAACATTCAGAAAACTAAGATCATGGCTTCTGGTCCCATCACTTCACGGAAAAATAGATGGGGAAACAATGGAAACAGTGACAGACTTTAGTTTTTGGCCTCCAGAATCACTGCAGTCATGAAATTAAAATACACTTGGTCCTTGGGAGAAAAGCTATGACCAACTTAGACAGCATATTAAAGAGCAGAGACATTACTTTGCCAACAAGGTCTGTCTAGTCAAAGCTATTGTTTTTCCAGTAGTCATGTATGGATGTGAGAGTTGGACTATAAAGAAAGCTGAGCACTGAAGAATTGATGCTTTTGAACTGTGGTGCTGGAGAAGACTCTTGAGAATCCCTTGGACTGCAAGGAGATCCAACCAGTCCATTCTAAAGGAAATCAGTCCTGAATATTCATTGGAAGGACTGATGCTGAAACTGAAACTCCAGTACTTTGGCCACCTGATGTGAAGGAACCAACTCATTGGAGAAGACCCTGATTCTGGGAAAGATTGAAGGTGGTAGAAGAAGGGGATGACAGAGGATGAGATGGTTGGATGGCATCACCGACTAGATGGACATGAGTTTGAGTAGGCTCTGGGAGTTGGGGATGGACAGGGAGGCCTGGCGTGCTGCAGTCCATGGAGTTGCAAGGAGTCAGACACGACCGAGTGACTGAAGTGAACCGAACATTGACAATTGCTGTTTCACAGTACTATAAAGCAATTATCCTTCAACTGAAAATAAACTAAAAAAAAAAAAAAAAGAATTGCTGTTTCACACGGTAAGTCTAGTTTTAACTTTTGAGTAAACACCAAACTCTTTTCCAGAACAGCTACCTCATTTTACATTCTCACTAGCAATGTATGAGGTTTCCAGTTTCTCCACATCCTGGCAAGTTTCTGTATTATTTATTTTTAAAATTTTATAATAGTCATCCTAAAGAATATGAAGTGGTATCTCATTGTGATAAAAAAATTTTTTTTACGTGGACAGACTTTTAAGTCTTTATTGCATTCTGGCTTTTTTTTTTTTTTTTAAATGTTTTGGCCTTTTGGCTAGGAGGCATGTGGAAGCTTAGTTCCCTGACCAGGGATTGAACTTGCACCCCATACATTGGAAGGCAAAGTCTTAACCACCGAACTGCCAGGGAAGTCCCTCACTGTGGTTTTTATTTGCATTTTGCCAGTGATGACTAATGATGTTGAACAGTTTTTTATGCACTCAGCTGTTTGTATATCTTCTTTGGAGAATGTCTATTCAAGTCCTTTTGTCCATTTTCCCCCATTCTTTTTTAAAAATTAATTTTATTGGAGTATAGTTGTTTTGCAGTAGTGTTCATTTCCACTGTAAAGTGAAGTGAATCAGCTGTATGTACATACACATATATGTGTGTATATATATGTATACATCCTCTTTTTGGGATTTCCTTCCCATTTAGGTCACTACAGGGCACTGAGTAGAGTTTCCTGAAATATACAATAGATTCTCATTATTTATCTATTTTATATATAGTATCAATAGTGTATGTATGTCAATCCCAATATCCCAATTCATCCCACTCTCCCTTTCCCTTGGTGTCTATAAGTTTGCTCTCTGCTGCTGCTGCTGCTAAGTCACTTCAGTTGTGTCCAACCCTGTGTGACCCCATAGACGGCAGCCCACCAAGCTCCCCGTCCCTGGGATTCTCCAGGCAAGAACACTGGAGTGGGTTGCCATTTCCTTCTCCAGTGCATAAAAGTGAAAAGTGAAAGTGAAGTAGCTCAGTCGAGTCTGACTCTTTGCGACCCCATGGACTGCAGCCCACCAGGCTCCTCTGTCCATGGGATTTTCGAGGCAAGAGTACTGGAGTGGGGTGCTATTGCATCAATAGTGTATATATGTCAATCCCAATATCCCATTCATCTCACTCTCCTTTTCCCTCGGTGTCTATAAGTTTGCTCTCTACATCTGTTTAATTTTTGTTTTGCAAATAACATTTTCTAGATTCCACTTATATATGTTAACACATGATATTTGTTTTTTTCTTTCTGACTTGTTTTACTTTGCATGACAGGATACAGAAGATGTGGTACATATAAAAAAGAACAAAACTGAGTCATTTGTAGAGACATGGATGGACCTTTGCCCATTTTTACGCTGTTTTGCTGTTGATTCGGAGTTCTTTGTATATTCCAGATATTGTTTCCTTAGTGGACAAATGCTTTTCAAATATTTTATCACATTTCTGGCTTGTGTTTTCACTCTCTTGGTAGTGTCTTTTGACATACAAGATTTTCATAAATCCAGTTTTTAATTTTAATTTTTTGTTTTTGGTATGTGTGTTTTTTTGTGTCATATCCAAGAAGTCACTGCCAAATACAAAGTCATAAAGCTTTTCTGTTATATTTTCTTCTAAGTGTTTTATAGTTTTAGCTCTTATGTTTATGTCTTTCATTCATTTTGAATTAATTTCTATATATGGTATAAGGTAAACCTCCAAGTTCCTTCTCTTACGTGTGGATATCCAGTTTTCTCAGTACCATTTGCTAAAAAATTGTTCTTTCCCCATCCAAAGATCTTGATACCTTTATTAAAAATCACATAACCAAAAATGTGAGGCTTTGTTTCTGGGTTCTATATTCTATTCCATGGATTTAGATATCTATGCTGATTGCCAGCTTTATACTTTAGGTTTCATTATTGCAATTTTATTGCTTTGTAAGTTTTGAAATAACTAAGTGTAAACTCCCCAACTTTGTTCAGCTATTTGGGGTGCCTTAAGATTCCATATGAGTTTCAGGATAGGTTTTTCTATTTCTGCAAAAATCACTAATGAGATTTAGATAGGGACTGTATTGATCTACAGATCACTTTGTATAGTATTGTCACCTTAGCAATACTGAGTCCTCCCATCCATAACACAGGACATCTTTCCATTTATTTATGTCTTCTTTCAGGAATATGTTGTAGTTTCACCGTGTTTTAAGCTCTTTGGTTTTGGAGTGCTTTGTTATACAACCTTATTTGTGATAATAGATGACTACTGAGAGNTCCATATGAGTTTCAGGATAGGTTTTTCTATTTCTGCAAAAATCACTAATGAGATTTAGATAGGGACTGTATTGATCTACAGATCACTTTGTATAGTATTGTCACCTTAGCAATACTGAGTCCTCCCATCCATAACACAGGACATCTTTCCATTTATTTATGTCTTCTTTCAGGAATATGTTGTAGTTTCACCGTGTTTTAAGCTCTTTGGTTTTGGAGTGCTTTGTTATACAACCTTATTTGTGATAATAGATGACTACTGAGAGGCTCCCGGCAAGGGATTAATCTTCCTCATTTGTTAAACAAGTTGTTAGGGAAACTGCTTATCCCCTGTCCTCCTGTTTCCATGATGGGTCTTCCACTGGAACAATACTTTCCTTCTCTCTTGCTTTTGCTAAGCTCTTGTCTGCATGTGACTGGGAGCATGGCTTATCTGATTGAGGGTAAAGGGGAAGGGTTAGGGAGCATGCATGGCTCCAGGGCCCTTCTCTTTATTGTTCTGGACAATCTTCTGTCTGCCTGGCATGGATATTCTTCTGCTTCCCTGTGGTAAGGACCCAGAATGTCTTGTCTACAGGTCAGCAGTCCCAATCTGATCAGTGTGTGAGGCCTCGTTAGTAAGTGGGGTTTCACACTCATAAAGCTGATATCTGGATTTCAGTCGATCTTTCCCACAGTTGAAGAGAAAAAGTTAAAATTTTACATAACCTCCTTCTTCTGCCTCTGTAACTCAGCTTGCTCCTTGCAAAGTCTGGATCACGTAGGTCACATAGTCTCAGAAAGTGGTGACTTGCAATACTAGGAACTGGAGATTATCTCACTCACCCTTGTCCTGCTCTTTGCAATTGCCCAGCCCCTGCTTAATCACACCTGTTTGTGTAAAGGTCAGACATCTCCCTCCTCATGTTGACCACTGTTCGTGTGCATGCGAAACTCCTTAGTTTAAACCAGCCTATTAGCAGCTAGTGTCACCCACTGCTGCTGCTAAGTCACTTCAGTTGTGTCTGACTCTGTGCTACCCCACAGACAGCAGCCTACCAGGCTTCCCCATCCCTGGGATTCTCCAGGCAAGAACACTGGAGTGGGTTGCCATTTCCTTCTCCAATGCATGAAAGTGAAGTGAAAGTGAAGTCGCTCAGTTGTGTCCAACTCTTAGCGACCCCATGGACTGCAGCCTACCAGGCTCCTCCATCCATGGGATTTTCCAGGCAAGAGTACTGGAGTAGGGCACCACTGCCTTTACTACAGTCTGTCTATAAAAACTCTGTAACCCCTTTGTTCAGGGCTCAGAGCTAGGAGTGTTAACTGCTCTGGGCCCACTGGCATAATAAACCTGAGTTCTCCAACTCTTGGTTTCTCAAGTATTGGTTTCTGCAACAGAAACATAAGAGAGAGTCTGCAAAGACGCTCACATTTCCCTAACCGCATGCACAACTATAATATTTGAATCAGTTCTGGAAATGAGAAGAGGTCAGGCAGGAGAATTCAAGAACTGAAGAAGGGACATGCTGCTGTTGGGATGGTGGAGAAGAGATCAGGAGAGAAAAACAGTTTAAAGGGAAAGGGCAGATTCTGCTACAATCAAGGTCCTTTCATTAATCACTCACTATGTGTTATCCTCTACCTTCTGCTTTTATCTTCTCAGCAGCTCTAGGTAGCAAGCACTTGCCTTACAAATGACAGAAGAGAAATTATCAAGTTTTCAGCTTGTTAACAGTGGTAATAGATGAAATACTATTTCAATTCTTCACCCTCCTACTCATAATGATTATAAAGTCAATCCTTTGTATATGACTTTTTAGTGTCTATCAGTACAGTATGTGGAAGACATATCCCCAGTCCGTTGACTTTGAGCTTGGTCATGGGGCTTGCTTTGGCCATTGGAATGTTGCTGAATGCACACAGGCAAAGGCTTTAACGTGTCTGCATGATTTGGCTTGGTTCCTCAGTTCTTGCCATCTTCCTTAAAAAGAACCTGACCTGGGCACTTGTTCATCCAGGGATACCAAGAGGCGTCCAAAGCAGACTTGAATACAACCTAAAGCCTGAAGCCAACTTTAGGTATCCCGAACGTGAGGCAGAGTAACCTTACCTGCCTGTAGACACAGGAGAAAGAAAAATAAGTGTTTGCAGTTATAAGCCATTGCATTTCGGGGGTTGTTAGGCACCATTTTTGAAATCATAGTTGACTAATACAGCGGTCAAGTCAGGATTAAATTCCAGAAATGTCTGAATTCAAAGTCTTTGCTCCACAACTACTTAATATACGATCTAGGGAGTCATGCTGCCCATGGCTCGCCCCTTTGCATTCAGGTGGAACAGAGCCTCTGGGTGTCTGGGATAAGTCTAGTACAGATGCTCACCTGCCATAGTTAATCATCTTCAGGTTGACTTGTCAATCAGCTCATCAGAATCTAAAGATTCCTTTTGCAGTTCATTCTAATCATTTTGCACTGGAGGACTTTTCCATGCTAGGTTGGTAGCTAGTAAAAAGCTTGGTTTACAACCAACATTTGACAGAGCTGAGATTTCAGAGTGGCTTCAAATTGGTCAAACATGACCACAACATCTGAGCAAAATACAGAAAAGATCCACTTTATCAACCAAAGTTTGCTTTCCTCTTGGGGAATAATTTGAACTTAATCCAAGAAACTTTTCATCTTGCCTGAATTGATATGTAATAGAGCTTTTCCAGGCCAAAAACTGGGCTGGGGGTTGGGGGTTGGGGGCAGCTTCCCTGCTAGCTCAGCTAGTGAAGAATCCACCTGCAATGCAGGATACCCTGGTTCAATTCCTGGGTCAGGAAGATCCACTGGAGAAGGGGATAGGCTGCCCACTCCAGTATTCTTAGGATTTCTTGGTGGCTCAGCTGGTAAAGAATCCACCTGCAATGTGGGAAACATGGGTTAGATCTCTGAGTTGGGAAGAGCCCCTGGAGAAGGGAACGGCTACCCACTCCAGTATTCTGGCCTGGAGAATTCCATGGACTGTATAGTCCAAGGAGTCACAAAGAGTCAGACACAACTGAGCAACTTTACTTTCACTTTACAGGCAAAAATAAGCGTTTACTTAATCTAGTTTTTAACCAGAAAACCAAACAACAAAACAAAACAAAGCAAGCAAATGAATGATCTAAGAAAAATAACATGTATGCACTTTATTTCCTATTCCTCTAAGTCACAGATGGTTGAGACAGAGGTGTCTTTGAAGGGAAACCCAAGTTGATTTATTTTACCCTATTTGGTCTTGACATAGAACCAAGGAAGCTGGATGGGACCACTTTCAACACAGAAGCATCACAAAACATAGAAGGCTGGCAGGTATAGTGACCTGGAGAGAAAAAATCACAGTCACCTGTAGATATTAATACAAAAGTAGCCAAAACCCTGGACAGCTACCTGGCCAATGACATAATGGCTTTCTGGGTAGAAGGAGCCCCTAGGGAGGTATCCCCCTGTGGCTTCTCCTGGGACGTGCCTGTAGGTGGGGAGGCGGGGACAGGTGAGCAGCAGCTGGCTTTACCTGGTGGGAGGAAGGAGCCATCCATTTTCTTGAGCTCCATTTGCTCCAACTCCTCTGTTCTTCCTCCCGTTTCTGTGAATCCCTTCTTCTTATGCCACCTCATTGTCCAAAGCCTTCAAGTTCTATCCTAATCAGAGAATCAGCACCTCATAGCTCCTGGGGATTTGGTTTCCCCCGGCTCATCTCCAGTGCACACAGGGCTTCTTCCCAGAGGGAGAAGAAGTGTGGCTTTCCACACTGTTCTCTGTGACTGGCCAATGTTCCTCCTGCACGTGGTCAGCCCACACCCTATGGTCTTACACGCCATGATCATCTTCCAAGACACTGTCTCCAAGTTGTTTGTCTAGATTTTCTAGTGCTTTTGATGCATTACACATGGTTTAAAGGTCCCTCTCTGAAGGAAAGATGCACGGCTCAAAATAGCCTGGAGTGAAAACTCCCCTCCAGATCCTCCCCACCATTCTACACAGAATAAAGAACTTTCTCCCTTGAAGAAAGGAATGGGTATTAGGATTAATTACTTTCAGCTCCCAGCCAATCCCAGTCTCCAGCTGGTCTCAGGAACTCCTTGCTCCAGTTGTTGACAGCTAACTAATCAAAGATAATCATGAGGAAAAACAGACCCCTCAAAATGATGTATCTCCGCATATATATGTTTTCTATAGATACCTACTCTCTTCTTGACCTAGTGCAGCAGCCCACTGATCTAACTGCTGCCCCTTCTCACCTCATTAAAGGTGATCTGTTCCTGTAAAGTGCTGGCCTTATTTTTTTTTTGCCCCGAACCTTGCCTCCTCTAACTCCCTTACCTTACACTGTCCCTCTTTCCACCCTTCTTTGTTTCTCTCTGTATTTAATCTTCATAACAACTCTATGAGGTCTATACTCTTATCATTCCCATTTTACAGATGTGGAACTGAGGCTTGACACAGTAAGTAGGAAAGCTGTGCATCTGAACCCAGCCTTCCAGCCGGCACACCCACATGGTTAAGATTTTTTTTCCTTTTAAAAAATTATTTATTTATTTTAATTGGAGGCTAATTACTTTACAATATTGTGGTGGTTTTTGCCATACATTGACATGAATCAGCCATGGGTGTACATGTGTCCCCCATCCTGAACCCCATTCCCACCTCCCTCCCCATCCCATCCTACAGGGTCATCCTGGTTCACCGGCCATGAGCACCCTGTCTCCTGCATCGAACATGGACTGGCAATCTATGTAACATATGGTAACACACATGTTTCAATGCCATTCTCTCAAATCATCCCACCCTCGCCCTCTCCCACAGAGTCCAAAAGTCTGTTTTTTCACATCTGTGTCTCTTTTGCTGGCTCACATATATATGTTGTCTCTCATCATTACCATCTTTCTAAATTCCATACATATGCATTAGTATACTGTATTGGTATTTTTCTTTCTGGCATACTTCACTTTGTACTATAGGCTGCAGTTTCATCCACCTCATTAGAACTGATTCAAATGTATTCTTTTTAAATGGCTGAGTAATACTCTATTGTGTATGTGTACCACAGCTTTCTTATCCATCCATCTGCTGATGGCCATCTAGGTTGTTTCCATATCCTAGCTATTATAAACAGTGCTGTGATTAGCATTGGGATACACATATCTCTTTCAATTCTGGTTTCCTCATTGTGTATGCCCAGCAGTGGGATTGCTGGGTCGTATGACAGTTCTATTTCCAGTTTTTGAAGGAATCTCCACACTGTTCTCCATAGTGGCTGTACTAGTTTGCATTCCCATCAACAGTGTAAGAGGGTTCCCTTTTCTCCACACCCTCTCTAGCATTTATTGTTTGTAGATTTTTTAAAACAGCCATTCTGATGGGTGAGATGGTACCTCATTGTGGTTTTGATTTGCATTTCTCTGATAATGAGTGGTGTTGAGCAAGATTTTTTTTTAAAGATTGTCTCCTGGGAGTTGTATTAAGAGCTTTACCTACATTTTCAAATTTAATCCACTCAACAACCCTGCAAGATTGGCAAAGTTATTATCACGCTTTGGCATGAGGAAAGGCAGGTATGGAGAAGACTAGCTGACTCAGTAAAACTGACTCATGGCCAGTTTCAGTGGAGGAGTTAAGGTTTGAAATTAGGTTGCTTTAGATGCAAAGCTTTTGTTTATAAACAGTTTCAAATCCCTACTCAAAATAGTTTCATCTAAGCTTGGGGAATTGTGCCCCTTTGCCACCCACACACCAACACCAGCCTTTCTCCTCTCTTCTTAGACACTCTCTGGACAGAAGAGAATGATGCCTGATTGTCTTGACACTATTTCTTCCCCCAGAGGTGCCACTGAATGCTGAAACCAGGCATCCCATGGGAGGGAGGGAATAACCCAGGGCTCGTACAGCAGCCATGTGCTGTTATCGGGGATACTACTCTATCAGAGGCATTTGATGCCCTGTTAGGGAACTGCGTTAGAACTGGTGTCCTAATCTGGGTTCTCCTGAAAATGGACCCTGACAAAGGACTTGAGTGAAGGTTCTTTATATGGGGGGAGATTCCAGGAAGCCATGAAAAGACTGAGGAAAGTGCAAAGGAAATGAGAGAAATCCAGAGCAGGAGCATGAGTGAGCCGGTTACCAGCATGGGTGACTGGGGGTCAGGGCTGCAGTGGCCCTTCTAAGGATGCAAGCAGAAGGGACATCAGAATTAACCCCCAAGTTAAGGGGGGACTGCAGTCAAAGTGTGTCTCTCAGTGCCAGTCTCTGCCTAATGTTCCAGATGTCCTGTAGGTTTTTGTGGAACAAAAGAAGAAATAAAAAACCCCAATTCTGGACAGTGGCCTGGGGGGGACAGTAATGAAAACTGAATAAGATGGCACAGATGAGAGTGAAGCTCATAATGATGAGCGAAAGATGTAAGGCAGATCATCAAGTCTACAAAAAACAAATGCTGGAGAAGGTACGGAGAAAAGGCATCCTCCTACACTCTTGGCAGGAATGTAAACTGGTGCAGCCACTATGGAGAACAGTGTGGAGGTTCCTTAAAAAACTAAAAACAGAGCTATCATATGATCCAGAAAACCCACTCTTGGGCATATACCTGGAAAAGAAGAAAACTTTTATTAAAAATTAATTAATTTAATTGGAGGATAATTTCCTTACAATACTGTGGTGGTTTTTGCCATATGTTGACATGAAGCACCCGTGGGTACACATGTGTCTCCCCATCCTGAAACCCCGCCCACCTCCCTCCCCACCCCATTCCTCTGGCTGGTCCCAGTGCACCAGCTTTGAGTGCCCTGCTTCATTCATCAAACTTCCACTGGTCATCTATTTTACATACAATAATACAAGTTTCAATGCTATGCTCTCAAATCATGCCACCCTTGCCTTCTCCCACATAGTCCAAAAGTCTGTTTTTACATCTGTGTCTCTTTTGCTGCCTTTCATATAGGATCATCATTACCATCTTTCTAAATTCCATATGTATGCATTAATACACTGCATTGGTGTTTCTCTTTCTGACTTACTTCACTCTGTATAATAGGCTCCAGTTTTATCCACCTCATTGTAACTGACTCAAGTGAGTTCTTTTTTACAGCTGAGTAATATTCCACTGTGTATATGTATCACAACTTCCTCATCCATTCATCTGCCAGTGGATATCTAGGTTGCTTCCACTTTCTAGCTATTGGAAACAGTGCTGCAATGAATATTGGGGTAGATGTGTCTCTTTCAATTCTGGTTTCCTTGGTGTGTATGCCCAGCAGTGGGATTGCTGAGTCGTATGGTCATTCTAGTTTCAGTTTTTTTTTAAGGAATATCCAAATTGTTCTCCATAGTGGCTGTACCAGTTTGCATTCCCACCAGCAGTATAAGAGGGTTCCCTTTTCTCCACACCCTCTGCAGCATATATTGTTTACAGATTTTTTGATGGTGGCCATTCTGACCAGCATGAGAGAATACCTCATTGTGGTTTTGATTTGCATTTCTCTAATAATGAGTATATGTTGAGCAACTTTTCATATGTTTATTACCATCTCTATGTCTCCTTTGGAGAAATGTCTATTTTGTGCTTTGGCCCACTTTTTGGTTGGGTTGTTCCTTTTATCTGCTGTTCAGCTGCATGAGCTGCTTGTATATTTTGGAGATTAATTCTTTGTCAGTTGCTTCTTTGCTACTATTTTCTCCCATTCTGAAGGCTACTTTTCACCTTGCTTATAGTTTCCTTCATTGTGCAAAAGCTTTGAAGCGTAACTGGTCCCATTTGTTTATTTTTGTTTTTATTTTCATTACTCTGGGGGGTGGGTTATAAAGGATCCTGCTGTGATTTATATCAGAGAGTGTTTTGCCTATGTTTTCTTCTAGGAGTTTTATAGTTACTGGTCTTACTTTTAGATCTTTAATCCATTATGAGTTTATTTTTGTGTATGGTGTTAGAAAGTGTTCTAGTTTCATTCTTTTACAAGTGGTTGACCAGTTTCCCCAGCACCACTTGTTAAAGAGATCGTCTTTTCTCCCTTTTCTATTTTTGCCTCCTTTGTCAAAGATAAAGTGTCCATAGGTACATGGATTTATCTCTGGGCTTTCTATTTTGTTCCATTGATCTATATTTCTGTCTTTGTGCCAGTACCATACTGTCTTGATGACTGTAGCTTTGTAGTATAGTCTGAGGTCAGGAAGATTGATTCCTCCAGTTTCATTCTTCTTTCTTAAGATTGCTTTGGCTATTCGAGGTTTTTTTGTGTTTCCATACAAATTGTGAAAATATTCTAGTTCTGTAAAAATACCATTGATTGATAGGGATTGTGTTGAATCTATAGATTGCTTTGGGTAGTATACTCATTTTCACTATATTGATTCTTCCAATCCATGAACATGGTATATTTCTCCATCTATTAGTGTCCTCTTTGATTTCTNTCGAGGTTTTTTTGTGTTTCCATACAAATTGTGAAAATATTCTAGTTCTGTAAAAATACCATTGATTGATAGGGATTGTGTTGAATCTATAGATTGCTTTGGGTAGTATACTCATTTTCACTATATTGATTCTGCCAATTCACGAACATGGTATATTTCTCCATCTATTTCTGTCATCTTTGATTTCTTTCATCAGTGCTTTTTAGTTTTTTATATATAGGTCTTTTGTTTCTTTAGGTAAACTTATTCCTAAGTATTTTGTTCTTTTCATTGCAATGGTGAATGGAATTGTTTCCTCAATTTCTATTTCTCTTTTTTCATTGTTAGTGTATAGGAATGCAAGGGATTTCTGTGTATTAATTTTATTTCTTACAACTGTAATACATTCATTGATTAGCTATGGTAATTTTCTGGTGGTATCTTTAGGTTTTTCTATGTAGAGGATCATGTCATCTAAAAAGAGTAAGAGTTTTACTTCTTCTTTTCTAATCTGTATTCCTTTTATTTCCTTTTCTTCTCTGATTGCTATGGCTAGGACTTCCAAAACTATGTTGAACAGTAGTGGTGAGAGTGGGTACCCTTGTCTTGTTCCTGATTTTAGAGGAAATGCTTTCAGTTTTTTGCCATTGAGAATAACGTTTGCTGTGGGTTTGTTGTATATGGCTTTTATTATGTTGAGGTATGTTCCTTCTATTCTTGCTTTCTGGAGAGTTTTTTTTTTTATCATAAATGGGTATTAAATTTTGTCAGAGGCTTTCTCTGCACCTACTGAGATAATCATATGGTTTTTATCTTTCAATTTGTTAATATGGTATATCATATTGATTGATTTGTGAATATTGAAGAATCCTTGCATACCTGGAATAAAGCCCACTTGGTCATGATGTATGATCTTTTTAATACGCTGTTGGATTCTGTTTGGTAGAATTTTGTTGAGGATTTTTGCATCTATGTTCATCAGTGATATTGGCCTGTGGTTTTTTTTTGTGTGTGGCATAAAAGATGAAAACTTTAATTCAAAAAGATACATACACCACAATGTTCACAGCGACACTATTTATAATAGCCAAGACATGGAAATAACATAAATATCCACCGACAGATAAATGGATACATAAGATGTGGTATATATATATATAAAGTTGAATACAACTCAGTCATAAGCAAGAATGAAGTAATGCACTTTACAGCAACATGGGTGGATCTAGAGGTTATCACGCTAAAGTGAAGTAAGTCAGACAGAGAAAAACAAATAACATACACTATCAATTACATGTGGCATCTAAAAAATGATACAAAGGAACTTATCTACAAAACAGAAATAAACTCACAGACATAGAAAACAAATTTATGGTTACTACGGGGTAAGGGAAAGGGAGGGATAAATTGAAATTTGGGGGTTAACAGATGTATAATTGTGTGTTAGTCGCTCAGTTGTGTCTGACCCTTTGTGACCCCATAGACTGTAGCCTGCCAGGTCCCTCTGCCCATGGAATTCTCCAGGTAAGAATACTGCAGTGAGCCACATTCCATTCTCCAGGGGATCTTCTTCCCAGCCCAGGAACTGAACTCGGGTCTCCAGCATCACAGGCAGATTCTTTAACATCTGAGCCACCAGGAAAGCCCCAACAGACACATCCTACTATATATAAAGTAAACAAGGACCTACTGTATAGCACAAAGAACCATATTCAAAATCTTATAATAACCTACAACAAAAACTAATTCAAAACAGAATATATATATAGGTACACATACATACACACATACATATATAAAATGGAATCATTTTGCTATACATCTGAAACACTGCAAGTCAACTATACTTCAGTTAAAAAAAATACCCCGCCCTGCCCCCTGCCAAACTTAGAAACAAGATAGCAGATCCCGTCTAATTCAATCACAGTCAAATCCTCAGACTGGCAAACTCTATGATGGACAGTGGTTACCTCTGGGCATGACTCGGGATGAAAGTGGGCCCGGAGGGGCATCTGCTGCGGCAGGGGCAGGTGATACAATAAGCTGACTCTAGTTGGCCCTTTGTTAGATGTGTTGGGCTGTTCATTTATAATTTGTGCGCTTTTCTGTATAAATGTTAAACATCAAGACTTTGAAAAGTGGAAGTGGGGCCATGCAGGCTTGGCTTTTAAATGTTTCTAGGGCTTGTGTCCCCACCAAATGAGAAACACAGAGACACACAGGGTTAATTTCCCTCTGGGTGCATTGAGGGAAGTTCTAAAACAACTTCAGAAAGCCAAGCTTTTTAGAAAAGTAACTAACATTTAGAGTCAGAAAACCTTTTACCGATGGCTGTTTTTAAAATGAAGGATCACATTTCATCTTCTCAAACTACCTTCCCCTCCAATACTTACTGTGAATTACAAAGGGGAAAAGAGTAACCTTACAGCAGAAGAGGCCTGCAACACACCACCTTCACTGAGTGAGCCCAGCAGCAAGGGGACACCTGGAAACTGACCAGACACAAGAGGCAGGCCCAGTGCCATTTCTCTGACAGCACTTCAGAGGTGATTAACCTGAACCCCATTACAAGGAAGCGACAGACAGAACCAAACCAAGGAACATTCCATGAAGTCCCTAGACATTCCATGACATTCCTAGGTCAAGAAGTGCCATGGCCAAAAAGTAAGGCTGAGGGCCTAGTAAGGCTGAGGGCCTAGTCCAGACTCAGTGAGACCAGAGAGACATGACAAGCAAGTGCAACATGGGATTTTGTTTCATTCTCTCTCTCTCTCTCTTTTGGCGGCAGGGTGGGGTGGGGTGGGTGGTGGCA
>SJYA01001826.1:726830-851117 GCA_006410615.1 Neotragus moschatus
CACCAGGGAATTCCCCACCCCACAACAAAGAGTTAGTTTCAGCTGGATCTTTTTGCTATAATGGCTGTTACTGGGACCCTGGAAAACCTTACTGGGGCCTAAGGATGAAATGCCTGTAAAGTCTCAGCGTTAATGTCCTGTGTAGGTGGTGGCATGTGGCTATTCTGAAGATGCTCTTTTTCAGTAGGAAAAGTACACTATGGGATTTGGAGGTGATGGAGCATTGGATTGACAACTTACTCTCAGGAGATTCAGGACAAAGAGTTCTTTACATGGTGCTTATGACCTTTGCATAAATATGAGACTATTTGAAATAAAAGTGAAGAGGAAAGGAGTGTCCACAAATGCTTTAGCCAAGATTTCTGATCTCAGAGGGCAGCCACGCAGTTCGAGAACACGAGGTGCAAGTGTTTCTTCCTAGAGTGGACTTAAGCTGATCAGTGAGTTTCAGTTATTCCTGTGCTAGACAAGGTGTTCAGACACCCTTAATCCCGTATAACATCTTCTTTGATTTTTAAACTTATATTCGAAGCCAGAGGGAAATAATTTAAATATCCAATATCTTCTCTTCAAAATCTGACAAGGGTTTTTTTTTTTTTTTAAAGATAAGTGCCTGTATAATGCACACATATTTTCAAATTAAAGCAAAATCAATAGGAAGACTCTAAAATGAATTAATGTATTGGAAGCTGCTGAAACACTATAATCAGTCAAATTAAATCTGCTTTGCTGGATGAGTCCACTCCCACCCTGCTCTATTATCAGTGGTAGATTGGCCTTGACAACACTAATAAATTAAACTGTCCAGCGGCTGCTCCTTCATCTGATGCCACTGGTCACAGCAATGAGACTGAAAGAGGAGAGAGGCAAATCTCAAGCACCGGAAGCTGTTCGGTGTGATGAAGAAAAGAGCAAAGCATCTCCCGAATGAACAAACTACTGATGCCTCTTCACCAAGCGATACGCCTCATCTGGATCCAATGAATTCAACCAGCTTCCCAGGATCAGAGAAGGGCTTCCCTTTACAGCCAGACCCCAGGCTTTGTGTAACAGGGAATCAGTGGTCCCGTGATGCTGGTGTGTGTCTGTGTGTATACACGTGTGTGTGAATATTTATGCAGAGCATCCTCCAGGTCCTCTCCTTAGCAATAACGAGAGACTTTCCTTCACTTCTGTAGGCCCAGGCTGGTGGCTCTCACCTGCCAGCTGGTTAGTTGATCTTCAGATAGGGTCTGAGCTGTGAGCATGAATCACCAGGTCACCTGCCCTTGGAGCCCATCTGTGCTGCCCTAAGCAACTGAGAGAGAACCACCGCCTGCTAGACGGATGAAGACCAGACACATCACAGTTTTATCCTGCGCAGGAGCCCACACAGCCAGCTGAGGGCAGACACTGAGGACATGAGCGGGCACAGATGCAAACCCTTCCCTCCCCTCGGCAAGGCTGGCATTCACGGTGAGGGGTCACTCAGGGCATACAAGCCCATGGTTCTCAACTCCGAGGCCAAGCCTCCGCCACCTGCAGTCAAGGCCACTAAAGGCAGGGACATGAGGGCTTGTGTGCATTTGGTCACTAGGCATATTTTACTGGAAGATTTTACACTAGCAGAGCAAGAACACACTAAAAGTGACTAATACTGATCCTTGGTGGTTTAGTAGCTAAGAAGTCACATTCCCAAGGCAGGAGGCCTGGGTTTGATCCCTGGTCAGAGAACCAGATCTTGCGTGCTGCGCTGGAAGACCCCACATGCCACAGCAAAGACCCAGGGTCCTGTGAGCTGCAACCAAGATCCAGCACAGGAAAACAACAACAACATTTTTTAATGACAAATATCGGTAAATTTCCTATTTTAGGGACTTGTAAACTGTGACCGTATATTATCTGATGGGTCTTTAACACAGATAATATATCCTCCTGGGTAAAACTCAAATGTATCCTTAAAAATTGTCCAAAATGGAGTAGAAAAAAAAAACACAGACTGGACAGATGGAGAGAAACACGTTTAAACCTAGTCCACAGAAGGTTTGTAACCGGCCCATGACAGCGAAAGGAGTAAAGTGCCGGATGGTAATTTTCCTTGGAGGTAGCCAAGTGTAGTGGGTTTTGGTTTTATTTTCTTTAAAAATTACACTCAGCTATTGTTTTTTCAGGAGACACATCGAATTTCAGACTCAAGTCTGCCCCCTGGTGTTGAAGATAGTAAGAGCAACCGAAGCTACTTCGTTCTGTTCAGTTCGGTTCAGTCGCTCAGTGGTGTCTGACTGTGGCCCCATGGGCTGCAGCAGCTACTTGAGGCGCTTAAAAGACATAATACCTTATATATATATACATATGCATAAATAATTATAATAAATATAATATAATATAAAATAAGTATAATAAAGAATAAGGCTGAAATCACTCTGCTATATAAAAACTGTAGTATGTAAGCTGGGCTATTGAAGTCCACGATGGTTTTAGCATTNCCCATGGGCTGCAGCAGCTACTTGAGGCGCTTAAAAGACATAATACCTTATATATATATACATATGCATAAATAATTATAATAAATATAATATAATATAAAATAAGTATAATAAAGAATAAGGCTGAAATCACTCTGCTATATAAAAACTGTAGTATGTAAGCTGGGCTATTGAAGTCCACGATGGTTTTAGCATTGAATATATTGGACTGGTGCACGGGGATGATCCAGAGAGTTGATGTGGAGTGGGAGGTGGGGAGGGGGGTTCAAGATTGGGAACTCATGTACACCTGAGATGAAAAATAAATAAATAAATAAATAAAGCAGGCTAGTTACTAAGAAGGATGTCAAAGAATGGAAGGATTCGCCTGTGTCCTCTAGATAGTCAGACTATCACTAAACATTTCCCGATTTGCTGCCCCAGGAAGAGTTTGAATGTGGCTTTGAACATAGGCTGGTACTATCAGCTATCTCTGCTTTCCTTTCTGACTTTCTAAAACAAAATTTCTGGGCATGGGGTCACATTCCCTGAGTGGAGAGCGAGCTTTCACAGTGTGTTTATCACATCCTTATCCAGAATCATATATATTTAACAGAGTTGACTGAATCAGATATAGGAGATGTACCTAACATTTGAACTACAAATAGGCAAGTATACAGTGCAGACATATTTACAAGATCCTAAGCTATTTCCTCTTTCTTCTTGTAATTTCTCTTCTAGCCTGTTTTCCTGGCTCTCTGACCAGTTTCTCCTAGAATCATGCCCTTTAGAAATCCTTCACACATGAATCTTTGCCTTAAGGAATCCATCCTGAGACAGCTCCGTTCTCCTCTTTAAAAATATTTTTAAAAATTGAGGTGCTCTAAATTCTTTAAACAGGTATGAACAATGTTATCCTGCTGCATTATGGAAATCCAAGATGCCTGGTCCATTACAGAAAAATGGCACAGTGGTATGTGTTGATCAGACTCTGAGGCAGAATGGATAGTGAACATCCGAACCCACAGTGTTCTCTGAGGTGCCACCTCTGAGCCTTCTGTCTCCGGGCCTGCAGGCTGCTGTTCCCCCTGAGGGCCTCGCCGGGACACTCATTGTCAGCCTGCCTTGTCTGCCTGGAGAGCGCACCCCCAGACTTGCTCCCTCACCCTCTCCCTCCATGCTGAAACGCTGCCCGCTCACCCCGCACCACCTGTCTGTTCCCCCTGCACTTCCTGTGCCCTTTACTTTTCCTCTTGGCACTATTACCACCTGATAGCTATTAGCTTTTCCTTATTCTTCCCTCATTACGGGACAAACTCCACAAAATAGGGAACTTAATTCACATATCATTGGGTCCCTATCATCTAGAGCAGGATTCGGCACAATTTCTCATAGTAAGTCTTCTCAGCTCCACGGCCAGTCTCTCTGGCGACCACTCAGCTCCATGGCTGGGGCACTCAAGCAGCTAGAGACCACTCAGCTCCACGGCTGGGCACTCAAGCAGCCAGAGACGGCACAGAAATGAATGCGTGTGGCTATGTTCTAATAAAACTTTATTTGTAAAAACCAGACTTCTGGTTTCTAGTCCAGCATGTAAGAAGCTTAGAAGCTGCCAGTCCTAGCAGCAAGTAACATGCTAAACAAACTGAAGAAATCCAAAAGCTCTTCTTAACTCTGTCAGAGAAATGACGTCTCAAGGCAAACTGCTGCCCCCTAAATTGGAGAAACAGATGAATACAGAGCATCACAGCTTATCAGAACAGAAACCTCTGTGGGAGCTAGTGCCCCGGTAGGAAATCTTGGACTATAACTGACAAACTGCTGGAGGCTCAGTCATTGGTTGGGGGGTGGAGGGGTGGTGGGGGTGTGGCAGGGTCCCACGCTTTTGTGTTTTACCTCTAGGAGCTCAACCAGGATCTCATAGCAAATATCAGAGAAAAATCCACTCCTGATTCCCACAGAGGACAAGAAAAGGAACCATTTTGAAAAATGTCAGAGTACTCTGTTTTTCTTAAGAAGGTCTGCCTTCAAAGGAAACTATCTTACCAGAGTTAAAGTACTTTTTTTTTTTTGAGAGCCTAATATTTAAGGATGAAATTATACCAATTTCCTACAATCTTTTCCAGAATACAGAAGAAGTGGGGATTCTTCCTAAATCATTGTCTGAGACTGGCATTTCTCTCATACCAAAATCAAAGATATCACAAGAAAAGGAAACCACAGGTCAACATCCCTCATGAACAGAGATGCTAAAGTCCTTAATATAATATTAATGAGCTGAATCCGGCAAGGTATAAAAAGAATTATACACCACGACCACAGATTTATCCCAGGTCTACAAGGTGGGTTAAACATTCAAAGATAGTGCAATCCATAGGGCTTCCCAGGTGGCGCTAGTGGTAAAGAACCCACCTGCCAATGCTGGAGACGTAAAAGAGGCAGGTTCGATCCCTGGGTCGGGAAGCTCCCCTGGAGGAGGGCACGGCGACCCACTCCAGTATTCTTGCCTGGAGAATCCCGTGGACGGAGGAGCCTGGCGGGCTACAGTCCATGCATGCTTGGCTTCTCAGTCATGTCTGACTCTCTGTGACCCCATGGACTGCCAGCCAGGCTCCTCTGTCTGTGGGGATTCTTCAGGCGAGGATACTAGAGTGGGTTGCCATGCCCTCCTCCAGGGGATCTTCCCAACCCAGTGATTGAACACAGGTCTCACGCATTGCAGGTGGATTCTTTACCAGGTGAGCTACCAGGCTGTGGTCCATTGGGTCGCAAAGAGTCAGACACGACTGAAGCGGCTTAGCACAAAAGCGTGCATCACATCAACAGAAGAAAAAATCACATGATCGTATCAATAGATCCCAAAATAGCATTTGACAAAATCGAATACTTATTCATGATCAAAAAGTTTCAGCAAACTAGGATTAGGGAAAAACAGGAAACCTATAGTCAACACCATACTTAGTTGTGAGAAACCAGAAGCTTTACTACTTAGATCAGAAGCAATGAAAGGATGTTCCTCCTTTCCACTCCTTTAAGCACTGTACTGTAAGTCCCAGATAATACAATAAGATAAGAAAGGGAAATAAGAGTTATCCTGATTTGGAAGGAGGGAATTACACTGTTTTCTTGCAGATGATGTGACTGTCTGTCTATGCAGAAAATCTGAGAGAACAGACAATCTCCTGGAACTAATAAGCAATTATATCCAGGTTATAGGATAAAAAATTGATATAAAAAGTCAGCTACTTTCCTTTATACCAGTAATGAACAAGTGGAATTTGATATCAAAAACATAATGCAATTTACATTTGTATCCCTTAAAATGAAATACTTAGGATGGATAAGAAGGTTCAATATTATAAAGATGTCAGTTCTTCTCAACTTGATCTCTAAATTCAGTGCAATCCCAATAAAAACTCCAGCATGTTATTTTGTATATATTGACAAACTGATCCTAAAAATTATATGAGAAGCAAAGGCCCCAAACAGCCAACCTAATAATGAAAGAGAAGAACACAGTTAGAAGGCTGACACTATCTGACTTTGCACTGTGCTGTGCTTAGTTGCTCAGTCGTGTCTGACTCTTTGCCAGGCTCCTTCGTCCACGGGGATTCTCCAGGCAAGAATACTGGAGTGGGTTGCCATGCCCTCCTCCAGGGGATCTTCCCAACTCAGGGCTTGGACCCAGGTCTCCTGCATTGCAGGTAGATTCTTTACCATCTGAGCCACCAGGGAAACCCTATCTGATTTTAAGACTTATTACAAAGCTACAGTAATCAAGTCAGCTTGGTATTGGTGAAAGAAGAGAGAAATAGGCCAATGGAAGTGAATAGAGTATAGAAAAATAGATCCGCATAAATATAGTCATCTGATCTTTGATAAAGTAAATATGATAGAGCAAAGATAAGCTCTTCAACAAATGGTGCTGGAACAATTAGACATCTATATGCAAAAAAAAAACCCACAAAAACTTAGACCCATACCTTATACTCTTCACAAAAACTAACTCAAAATAGACCATAGACCAACATATAAAACAAGTAACTATAAAATTCCAGAAGATAATTTAGATATATAACCTTGGGTATGGCAATAACTACTTAGATCCAACACAAAAGGCAGGATCCATTAAAGAAACACTTGATAAACTAGGTTTCATTAAAATTAAAAATTCCTGCCCTGTCAAAGACACTGTCAAGAGAAGAAGACAAGGCACAGACTAGGTGAAAATATTTGAAAATGATATTTTTGACCAAAGACGATTAACCAAAACATACAAAAAACTTTTAAACTCAACAGCATGAAAATGAACCATCCAATTAAAAAGTGGGCAAAAGACCTGATGGCCACTTCACCAAAGATGATATACAGATGGCAAATAACTGTATGAAAAGATGCTCAGCACCATTTGTCAGTAGAGAACTACAAAATAAAACAACAATGGGATACTACTACACACCTATTAGAATGGCCAAACTTCAAAACCTTGGCAATACCAAATGCTGGAGAGGATGTGGAACAACAGGAACTCACATTCATTGCTGGTAGGAATGCAAAGTAATAACAGCCACTTTGCAAGACAGTTTAGTGGGTTCTTATAAAGCTGAACATATTCCTACTATATGATCCAGCAACTGTGCTCCTTGGTATTTATGCAAATGATCTGAAAACTTGTGTTACACAAAATCCTGCACATGAGTGTTTACAGTGGCTTTTATTTATAACTGCCAAAACCTGGAAATAAACAAGACATCCTTCAGTAAGTGAATGGATAAATAAACTGTGGTACATCCAGACAGTGGAACACTGTTCAGTGCTAAAAACAAATCAGCTATCAAGCCATGAAAAGACATAGAGGAATCTTAAATGTAAATTACTAAGTGAAAGAAATCAACTTGAAAATGCTACACAGTGTATGATTCCAACTATATGATATTCTCAGTTCAGTTTGGTTCAGTTTTTCAGTCATGTCTGACTCCTTGTGACCCCATTGACTGCAGCACACCAAGCTTCCCTGTCCATCTCCAACTCCTGGAGCTTGCTCAAACTCATATCCATCGAGTCCGTGATGTCATCCAACCACATCATCCTCTGTCATCCCCTTCTCCTCCCTTCTTCAATCTTTCCCAGCATCAGGGTCTTTTCAAATGAGTCAGTTCTTCACATCAGGTGGCCAAAGTATTGGAATTTCAGCTTCAGCATCAGTCTTTCCAATGAATATTCAGGACTGATTTCCTTTAGGATTGACTGGTTGGATCTCCTCACTGTCCAAGGGACTCTCAAGAGTCTTCTCCAATACCACAGTTCAAAGCATCAATTATTTGGTGCTCAGCTTTCTTTATAGTCCAACTCTCACATCCATACATGACTACTGGAAAAACCATAGCTTTGACTAGACAGACTTTTAGCAAAGTATTGTCTCTTCTTTTTAATATGCTGTCTAGGTTGGTAATAGCTTTTCTTCTAAAGAGCAAGCACCTTTTAATTTCATGGCTGCAGTTACCATCTGCAGTGATTTGGAGCCCAAGAAAATAGCCTGTCGCTATTTCCATTGTTTCGCCATCTATTTGCCAGGAAGTGATGGGACTGGATGCCATGATCTTTGTTTTTTGAATGTTGAGTTTTAAGCCAGCTTTTTCACTCTCCTCTTTCACTTTCATCAAGAGGGTTTTTAGTTCCTCTTCACTTTCTGCCATAAGGGTGGTATATCTGAGGTTATTGACATTTCTCCTGGCAATCTTGATTCCAGCCCAGGATTTCGCATGATACACTCTGCATATAAGTTAAATAAGCAGGGTGACAATATACAGCTTTGACATACTCCTTTCCCAATTTGGAACCAGTCTTTTGTTCCATGTCTGGTTCTAACTGTTGCTTCTTGACCTGCATACAGATCTCTCAGGAGGCAAGTTAGGTGATCTGGCATTCCCATCTCTTGAAGAATTTTTCAGTTTGTTGTGAAACACAACACTATGTGACTATGACATAGTGGCATATTGGCTTAATCAATAAAGCAGAAGTAGATGCTTTTCTGGAACTCTCTTGCTTTTTTGACGATCCAACGGATGTTGGCAATTTGATCTCTGGTTCCTCTGCCTTTTCTACATTTAGGTTGAGCATCTGGAAGTTTATGGTTCACGTACTGTTGAAACCTGGCTTGGAGAATTTTGAGCATTACTTTGCTAGCATGTGAGATGAGAGTACAGTTGTGTGGTAGATGAACATTCTTTGAACATATGACATTCTGGAAAAAGCAACACTACAGAGACAGCAAAAGGATCAGTGGTTGCCGGGAGTTGGGGAAGAGAGAGGGATGAACAGACGGGGCACAAGGACTTTTAGGGCAGCGAAGGCATTCTGCACAATGTAATAATACTGGACACATGTCAGAATCCAGAGCTAGCATAACACCGAGAGTGAGCTTTCACCTCAGTTACGGAGTTTGGGTGGCAACGATGCGTCAGTGCAGGCTCACCCGCTGTAACAGATGTCCACGCTGATATGAGATGCTGACATGGGAGGTGTATCCCCGAGGGCATGGGTTACGTGAGACTGCCCCCTCTTTTCTGCTCAGCTGTGCTGTGAGCCTAAAACTGCTCTAAAAAACAGAGTCTGCTGACAGCAACAGCAAAACCCCTGTAAGAAATGGCAGGTTATATTTGGCCAGCAGATTTAGTTTATTGACTCCTGACTTAGGTTTGTTTTTGAAGAAATAAATGAAACAATCCTGAAACCACGTAATGAATGACCCGCAAATAACTGTTGCTTTGTTCATCATCATGAGGGTCAGGAATCTGGAAGGGCGTGGCTGGGTAGGAGCCTGTAACTGAGGTCAGACACTGGCTGGGGCTGCAGGCCTGGGCCTGAGCGTCCGAGAGGCTCACTCATGTGGCAGCTGGGGGCAACTCCGGGCTTGGAGCTCTGCAGGCTCTCTGAGCACCCACGTTAAGTCTCGCCTGGTGGTTTCTCACACCTTGCCTGGCTCCTCCCAGAGACAGCATTCTGAGAGAACCAGGCGGGAGCTGCAGGGCCTGGACTCATCCACCCTGAGAGTCCCATGGTGGCACTTCCCCTGAATTCTCCTGGGCACCAGGGAATCAGAACCCAGCTTGTGTTGAGGGGAGGGAAGTTAGATACCACCTCTTCAGGAAAAGTATCAAAGAACAACGCCATGCTGAAACTACACTCAACTACATTTTCACCAGGAGCAAGGCTGGGTCGGTGGAGAAAGGAACGGATATTCAAGGGAGACTGTGAGAAAGGTACTGGGCCAGGTGCTTTAGACACCTTAGCCTGCGACTCTTGAAGCAGGAATCACAGACCCCATATATCACAGACCCCAGGGACTGGAGGCAGAGAGTTATGAAGGAGCTGCCCATAACGGTGGCCATCAGTGGCAGATTCTGATGAAAAAGCCACAGCTGCCTGGTGCCCACCCTTCCAGACTCGGTGCCCCTGGGGATGCAGCAAAGAGAAGCAGCACCTTGGGCAGTGGGTTGGAATTCTCTGGCTAAAACCTCTGTGTTCTCCAGTGCTTCTTAAACTTTATCATGTGTGTGCATCACCTGGGCATCTTGTTGAAATACAGATTCTGGTTCAGCAGGTCTGGGATGAGCCTGAGGTTCTGCATCTAACAAGTTCCCAGGGGATCCAAAGCTGCTTGTCTGTGGACTGCACTCTGGGAAGTAGGACTTTATGGTACAAAAAGGATTCACTGCCCAGACAAGGCCTGTGATGCAAGAAAAGTACGTCTTCTTCTCCGATGAGCCTGATAAACTTAGCTTTCTGTGGGCAGTTAGAAAATAAGGCTGGAAGTCCAGGGTAGGTGGAAGGTGGAGGAGGAAAGCTGCTGGATTCCTTGGCAGTCTGCTGCTCACCACCAACAGGAATAGAGTGGAGTGAGAAATTGCATTTTCCTCGGCAGAAGTCTTCCGTTCCTTCACTCTGGTCTTCCAACTGTGTGTGCATACTCAGTTGCTAAGTTGTGTCTGACTCTTTGTGACCCTGTGGACTTCAGCCCACCAGCTCCTCTGTTCATGGGATTTTCTAGGCAAGAATACAGGAATGGGTTCTCCAGAGGATCTTCCTGACTCAGGGATCAAACCTGCATCTCTTGACTCTCCTGCGTTAGCAGGAGGATGGTTTACCACTGCAGCACCTAGGAAGGCCCCCAAAGTTGTGTGTAAAAGTACAGATATTTGCAAAACGTTGGACCACCTCAACTGTGTGTGATTCAGATACAACAAGGTTGAGAGGCATAATTGAGTTCAGAAAAAAAGCCTAACTCATAAATCAATGGGATAGCTGCCCAACTATTCCAAGTGAGTTCCAAGATAACACTGACTTATCTCGTGACAGCATCGACTTCACTAATTCAATGCAAATTTTATTGCATTTTTCACTGGAAACACTGACACGTTAATGCTTCAGTATATCCATATTAGATGTAGCAAGATGAAATTCCAGGGGCCTCCACTGCTTCATACCTTCAGCCTCTCAATGTGAGGCTGTACAAACTGTTTGGAACCACTAGATGGTGCCATAGCATCTTTCTTTATAAAACCAGAATTTAAACCTGGAATCAACAGAAAACATCTGTTAGTTCGGTGGTTCTCAAAGACACTGAATTGAACTCTGGAGATTGGACCTTGGAAAATAGTATTTTAAGTAACTCTTCTCAGATGATTTTTCTATATTGTCAGTTGGCATGCTGGCATGAGATGGCATTAAACACAGCAAATGATTAAACCCTTTGCTGAAAAATAAGGAAACTGCCACAGTACATGGGGTTGCAAGGAGTCAGACACTACTTGGTGACTGAAACACACCTAGAAGGAAACTGAGGCTATTTATTAATTTTCAGGGACAAGACTAGGAGCCAGGAATCCAGCTTGTTTCAATGAATCTAGCTTGTTTCAATGGCTTTTCTACCAAATCATGGAAAACAAAAAGTGAAAATTTTAAAGACATTTTATGGTCAAAGTATCGAAGACACTATTAAACCTCTAAACTGGGTCCTGAAATTGAAGCTGCACCATGGAAGAAAAGTCAAGGCCATCGAAAGAAATTACGCAAGTAACCTTCAACTGAGCTTCATGTTAACAATATAATGAAACACAAGCTTTTTGTAAGGATACAAAAAACGGGTGGGCTTGTAATGTGAACCCAGTCCCAGCAGATGGCAGCGTACTTTTAGGAATGTCCACTTGGGCCCATCAAGAGTGCAGCTTTGCCTAATGCAGTAAATACAAGTTCAACAGATGAGCTAAATGCCTAATGTGTAAAGTTTAAAGTTACTTCTTGTATATGGATAAAAAAAAAATCATGAGTTTCCCAAATTTTATTAGCCTACTACATCATAATCTGATTGAAGAAATAGCTCTACCCCATGCGGCTGCAATATTTTCTATAAGATCCAGGATCAAGTGTTATTGCTGGGGCATATGTTGATACATATGACAAACTATTATGGGCTCGAGAGGGTGAATTCAATCATTAAATATTTATTGAGCACCTGCCTGGTGACAGGCCCAGTTCTATAAGGAGAATGTTACAAGTAAATTAAAGAAAGTTCAGATGAATGAATATTTCATGACATAGCATATGTTTCAGGACTAAGGTTTTGAAAAGAGGTAAGCAGCTAAACTCTATTCTTAATTATTGTTTTACTGTAGGTGGACCAGAGAGGAGAATGCATGCAGGTCCTGTCTGTGTGTGTAGTTGGGCCAGCACTCTCCAAGGCAGCTCCATCCACCGACAGAGGACTACAGCACTGAGGCCTCTCTGCCTGCTCTCCTTAGCTCCTCCCGCACTTCCTTCCTGGAGACTTTAGAGGATCCTGAATTCTCCTCTTGTGGGGCAGCCACTCGCCAATTGAAGAAAGCCATCGTGTCCTGCCTCCCTGGAGTTTTTGACTGAAGACCACCAGTGTTCTCAAAAAGTGAAAGTGTTCGTCACTTTAGTCGTGTCTGACTCTTTGTGACCCCATGGACTGTCGCCCACCAGGCTCCTCTGCCCAGGGGATTCTCCAGGCAAGAATCCTGGAGTGGATTGCCATGTCCTTCTCCAGGGGAATCTTCCTGACCTAGGGATCTAACTTGGGTCTCCTGCATCACAGGCGGATTCTTTACCAAACAGCTGTCAAACAGCCTCCGTCCTAGACTCTCCATCATCTTGGCCACTTTTGATCCGATGCACTTGGCAAACTCTGTCCAAGATGAACTGGAGTGAAATGGATACCTTCCGAGTGAACCTAACAGGGCAGGGTGTTTGTCGTGACACTGAGGTGGACGCAGAGAGCAGAAATGTGGGAAGGACACACTGGTGCGGCAGACAGCCCTCTACAGCTGCACCTCTGGACACATCTGCAATTATCTCCCCTCTGGAGTAAACGTTCTTGGAAGGGCTCATGCCTAGGTTACCCACTGCTGTGTTCCCAGCAAGGCGCATGCAGCTTGGCACATGGCAGGCATTTGTTGAAACAAGATAACCTGAACTGGAAGAACGGAGACTTGCATTCAAGTCTCTCTGGAAGGACAGAGTGGAGGAGCATGGAGGGGGACTCTGGCAGCATGAGGACCCAGACACTGCCCCCTTCCTCCCCATGTTCAGCGCCAGCGTGCCTCCTCTCTAAATGGCTCCTGAGGGCCATGGGCAGCTGGCCAAGCAAGGCTGCATATTGAGGATGTCTCAGAAGAGAAACGGGTGGGTTGCCTAGTGATGCAAATCCTTATCGAATGGATAAGGGGGAAGGAGAGGAAGAGGTGGAAGTTTTCCACATAGCCTATGAGACAACACGATAGGGAGCAAATATAGCATCTTTGACGGGACACAGTATATCTTATTGGGGGAATTGGTTGGGATTTGGTTTACACAGTATAGTAAGAAGGGAGGTATTTGATTCCAAAAGCAGAGAAAGGGGAGAATTCAGTTATGGGACTTCAAATTAATAAATGAAAAGCAGTGATGCCAATTTGCCAGAAAATAAGTGAAAGAAGAAGATAAAAATGTACATTAAATAAAACACCAATATTGCAGAAATAAAATCAAGCATATGAGTCATGATGAAAAGTGAAAAAAAGTGAAAGTGTTATTGTTCAGTCATGTCTGACACTTTTGTGACACCCATGGACTATAGCCTGCTAAGCTCCTCTGTCCATGGGATTCTCCAGACAAAAATACTGAAGTGGATCATCATGCCCTCCTCCAGGGGGATCTTCCTGACCCAGGGATCAAACCCATGTCTCTTACATCTCCTGAATTGGCAGGTGGGTTCTTTACCAGTAGGGCCATATGGAAAGCCTGTCAGTTCAGTTCAGTTCAGATCAGTTCAGTCGCTCAGTCGTGTCTGACTCTTTAGGACCCCATGAATTGCAGCATGCCAGGCCTCCCTGTCCATCACCAACACCTGGAGTTCACTCAAACTCATGTCCATCGAGTTGGTGATGCCATCCAGTCATCTCATCCTCTGTCGTCCCCTTTTCCTCCTGCCCCTAATCCCTCCCAGCATCAGGGTCTTTTCCAATGAGTCAACTCTTTGCATGAGGTGACCAAAGTACTGGAGCTTCTGCTTTAGCATCATTCTTTCCAAAGAACACCTAGGGCTGATCTCCTTTAGAATGGACTGGTTGGATGTTCTTGCAGTCCAAGGGACTCTCAAGAGTCTTCTCCAACACCACGGTTCAAAAGCATCAATTCTTCAGTACTCAGCTTTCTTCACAGTCCAACTCTCATATCCATATATGATTACTGGAAAAACCATAGCCTTGACTAGACGGACCTTGTTGGGCAAAATAATGTCTGCTTTTCAATATGCTATCTAGGTTGGTCATAACTTTCCTTCCAAGGAGTAGGTGTCTTTTAATTTCATGGCTGCAATCACCATCTGCAGTGATGTTGGAGCCCAGAAAAATAAAGTCTGACACTGTTTCCACTGTTTCCCCATCTATTTGCCATGAAGTGATGGGACCAGATGCCATGATCTTAGTTTTCTGAATGTTGAGCTTTAAGCCAACTTTTTCACTCTCTTTCACTTTCATCAAGAGGCTTTTTAGTTCCTCTTCGCTTTCTGCCATAAGGGTGGTGTCATCTGCCAATCTGAGGTTATTGATATATCTCCTGGCAGTCTTGATTCCAGCTTGTGCTTCTTCCAGTCCAGCATTTCTCATGATGTACTCTGCATATAAGTTAAATAAGCAGGGTGACAATATACAGCCTTGATGTATGCCTTTTCCTATTTGGAACCAGTCTGTTGTTCCATAAGCTTATGACCCAGCAATCCCACTTCGGAGTGTGTTCTGTGTATATCAGTCACTCAGTCGTGTCCACCTCTTTGCAACCCCATGCACTGTAGCTGTCCAGGCTCCTCTGTCTATGGGATTCTCCAGGCAAGAATACTGGAGTGGGTTGCCATTTCCTTTTCCAACGTCCTGTAGTTAAGAAAAAGTTTACCTCAACTCTGCATCTGAAGTCTAGCATCATAGAATAAAATGTTACAAGAAAGTATATTAAATGTCACAATCCAAACACGTATAATATCATATAAGAAACGAATCACCAGTCTAGGTTCAATTCAGGATACAGGATGCTTGGGGCTGGTGCACTGGGATGACCCAGAGAGATGGTATGGGGAGGGAGGTGGGAGGGGGATTCAGGATTGGGACCACGTGTACATCCGTGGTGGATTCATGTTAATGTATGGCAAAACCAATACAGTATTATAAAGTAAAATAAAGTTAAAAAAAAAAAGTCACAATCCTAGAGAGACACTTAAATATACCTCTCGTGATTTGGCAGAAATAGGGAATTTTTGCTATTAAAAAGAAATAAGGCATAGGAGAATTATATCAGGAAATTAAAATTTGGTCCAGTTCTATAAAAATTTTAGCTTTAGCTAGTTATCCATATCGCAGCCATGAGTGCACATTTCACATCTCAGCAAGTACCATGCAATGGCCAGCTCGACGAACAAATGAAACATTGAAAACCTAATAAAGGCATCGACACAGTGAAGAAATCAAGAGCATGTGAACACTTGGAAGGTGTTTACAGGAAGGTTTTTCACGCAATGCCCAGGAGTGACTGGGTGGAAATTCTGTGGAGATAAAGCAAACAGAGCTTCTTCCAACTTATCTGTTTCTTTGATGACTGAAGTCTCTGCTTCTCCACACACCTCTGCCTTGTAATATGCTATTAGTGCAGCTATACCCTCAGCTATTACCACTGTCCTAAACCAAGTTTTCAAGTTCCAGCTCTACCACGTGATGACTGTGTGACCAGTGTGGAGTGTTTTGTGCTCTGAGCCCAGATTTCCCATCTGTAAACCAAGACAGACATACCTGCCCTCATGAAGGCTCAGATGAGGTCATGTCTTTTCAAATGTGTTAGTACAATGAACTCCAGCCCTGATCCTCAGAAGTTCATATCCCACAGAGAAAACCATGTTAGCAACAAATCTGGAAGTAAGGAACACATGTACCCAATATCCACACTGGTTTATACACACCAAACTTTCTAACTGGGCTTAAAATAGTTGTGGGCCTTTTCAATCTACATGGAGCCTTTCATCAGTGTTTTAAAAAAATATTATTGGGGGAGGGGTCCTAAGATGGTGGAGGAATAGGACAGGGAGACCACTTTCTCCCCCACAAATTCATCCAAAGAACATTTCAACACTGAGTAAAATCTACAAAACAACTTCTGAATGCTGGCAGAGGACATCAGGCATCCAGAAAAGCAGAACATTGTCTTCAAAAACAGGTAGGAAAAATACAAAAGACAAAAAACAGACAAAGGAGGTAGGGAAGGAGCTCTGTCCCAGGAAGGGAGTCCTGTCCCAGGAAGAGGGTCTTAAAAAGAGAGAAGTTTCCAAACATCGGGAAACACTCTCACTGCCAAATCTGCGGCAAGCCTTGGAAGCACAGAGGGCAACATAAGAGGGAAGAAAAATAAATAATTAAAACCAACAGATTATGAGCCCAATGGTAACTCCCCCAGCAGAAAAGCAGAGCAGACGCCTGCATCCGCCACTAGCAAGTGGGGCTGTGCAGGGAGGCGCAGGAGGCGCGGGCTGCAGTGCTTCTTAGAATCGAGCCGGAATGCCCTGTGCATAACCACAGCAAACTAACTTGGGCTAGCACACCAGACTGCAGGACAGTTACCATGTGAAAAGCTCTAACATAAGACACTGCCAGGACCACGCACAGAACAAAGGATGGAACAGAAATATCCGGCTGCAGACCACCCCCCACCAGTGATAGGCAGCCAGAGCCATAAGGGCTGGAAATTGGCAATCGCAACCCTGGAGAGACTTTACTTACCAAACTGCAAGCAGGCTTCTCTACTAACTAAGACTTCTTGGGGTGCTGGACAGACAGTCTGCCTGAAAAAGGGGTGCCAGTAGTACACCAAGAAAACTGAGCAGCAGGAAAAGGTGATAAGCCCCGCAACTGCGCTCACCAAACACCTGAGCTACTTGGCCCTGGGAAGGGCACAGAGCACAGGCCCAATCGAACCTGTGAATACCTGGGTGCTGAGTCTGAGCGGCTTAGACCAGGGAGGTGCAGGCAGCCTAGGGCTGGCCTCAGACGGTGCCCAGCGGAGAAACGTAGAGCCTGACTGGTGTGTGCCGTGCTCAGGGGCATGCCCAGCATGGCTGAGACACTGAGAATTCATGCCAGTGCTATTTGGTAGCAGCAGCCCTCCCTCTTCACACTGGGACTGACCTAGTGAGTTTAAAAAAAAAAAATAAAGTGACTTCCACCGCCCCTCTTGTGTCAGGGCGGAAATCAGACACTGAAGGGACCAGGAAACAGAAGAAGCTAAACAGAGGGAACCGCCTTGGAAATGACCCCACACTATCCACAATACCAGAGAAAGTGTCAAAATTATCTACTATTTTTACAACCATTCTCTCTTTATTATTATTGTTTTTGTAGATGTTTTTATTTGATTGTTTTTTCTTTTCTTTTTCTTCTTTTTTTTAAAAATTTTAAGTCCTCTATTTCTCCTTTAATTTTAATTTTTATAACCTACTATCACTTTTCAAAAAAAAGACCCTATTTTTAAAGCAAATGCCATATATATATATATATATATATATAAATTTTTTTTTGCTTTTTTTTGTGTGTGTGTGTGGCTGTTGGTGTTGATTCTTAATAATTCCTGTGAATATTTCTTTTCTTTTTTCTTTTCTTCTTGTTCTTCTTCCTTTCTTTAATATTGTATTTTTGAAAACCCAACCTCTACTCTAGATCTTTAATCGTTACATTTTGGTATCTGTTGTCAATTTCTTACATTTAAAAACCCAATCTTCAGTACCCAATTTTATCTGAGAGCGAGATTACTGGCTTGACCACTCTCTCCTCTTTTGGACTCTCCTTTTTCTCCAGCAGGTTGTCTCTCTCTCCTCCCTCCCCCTTCTCTTCTCTACCCAACTCTGTGAATCCCTGTGTGTTCCAGACAANTGGAGGGGGTCGGGGGGGGGGTCAGGATTGGGAGCTCATATATAGTCGTGGCTGATTCATGTCAATGTATAGCAAAACGAATACAATATTGTAAAGCAAAACAAACAAAAAAAAATTAAAATTAAAAAAAAAGAAACTATAGTTCAAAAAAAAAAAAAATTATTGGGATTCCCCTGGTGGCCCAGTGGCTAAGACTCCTTGCTCCCAGTGCAGGGGTCTGGTTTGAGCCCTGGTCAGGGAACTGGATCCCACAGGCTGCAACTAAGGCCTTGTGCAGCCAAGTAAAAGTTAAAAACAATAAAACAGTCAAAGGATTATTACTACTGTCCCCACCTCTGCCCCCACCTCCACCAATCACCTCTACAATTATTATGCCAACTATCACCACCTTTTTGCTTTTCTTTCTTCTTTGACTTGGCCCACGTAATAACTTTAAAAGGCAGAAATACGTAGTTTGGAGCTTAGGGAATGTTAACCCAGCATAGGGCAGGGATCTATCAACCTGACCTGGGGAGTTCAGACTCCAGCTTGAACTATTGCCTATAAAACTACGCCAAGGAGAGAAGAAGAAAGCTGAGTAGCTCATTAATGTCTATCTTGTTGAGACAAGCTCATCAATGGGGTAGGAGATACTGTGAGCCCAGGTTTTTGGTGTGAAGCTACCAAAAATCAGTTTTTGGAATTTCACCACTTTTTTTTTTATTTTTTTTAACTTTCCTGCATTATTTTCTGTGTTCTAGGTTAACTTCTCTCCAGTTGTCACTAATTCACAAAGTCTTGTCAACTCCTTAGCTTTATTTTTAGTAGTCAACTTGGAAACGTGAAGCAGGGCTGATGGGTTACAAAACTGCTTCCTGGTTTAGTCTCATTGTTCCTAAAGCCAAATCACCAGCAAACCACGAAGATCATAGGATGTGGAAGACAGAAAATCACAGCACTCAAGACTGCAGGTGCTACCAGTTAATTAGGCTCTGAAACTGCAAGGTGAGAGTGTAAACAAGCCAAGTAACTCTAGGTGTTAACTGTGCACCCAGAAATTTCACTTGTACAGAATTTCCTACCCTTTTGAAGATAGCAAAGTTATCAATAAAAAAAATAAAATAGCAATCAACATAAATTTCCAAGAACAGGCAGGTTTTCAAATCTTGCCATATCTGTCCTAATGTGGCCACTAAAAATAATATTGCAGAAAATGTAAGAATGTGTCGGGTTCATGGTTCCCAAACTGTATATCCAAGTGTTTCAGAGACTGTGAACTCTCACGAGTGTGGCAAGATATTTTAAAATTTCAAAGGCATCAGCAATGCTTAACTTTTTTTTAAAAAAATAGTTAAGATTTTTTATTATAATAGTTTTTATTTGTGCATGGTTATAATAACAAATATATTTTTCACCATTCATCCAAATACTGTATATATGATATGATGCCTTGTAACACTTGATTGGGCTACAAGCCTGTTGATGACATCACTGAATGTAAAGCTGCATGTCTGGCAGTGGTCACAACAAAAACAGCAGACTCTGCATGAAATTACCATGGAAGAGGAACTGAGGGTGAGAGGCTGAGGGCTGCAACCTGCTTCTGTGGCTGAAGATGATGCAGTGCCCAGCAGACGTGCGTGTTTGCATCAGTGCTTCTTTAAGAAAGGCAGAAGGGCTTCCCGGCAGTCCACTGGTTAAGAGTCTGCCTGCCAACACAGGGGACACAAGTTCGATGCCTGGTCTGGGAAGATTCCTGTACTCTAGAGTCCATGCTCCAAAGAGAAGCCACCACAGTGAGGAACTCACGCACCACAACTAGAGAAAGCCTGCATCCTGCAGAGAAGACTCAGCACAGCCATTAAATTAAACAGTTTCAAAAAAGAACGACATAAAGTGTGCTAACTTTGTGTACTACTTGTTTTTATCCACGTTGCAGGCGGATTCTTTACAGTCTGAGTCACCAGAAAGTCCACTCTTTGTTAGGACATAAATACTTAAGCTGTTGGGATTGAACTATGTATTTAATAAATAAATGATTAATGATCGTTTTTTTGCCTAAGGGGCACTGTGACAAAATTACTGAGATGCTAGAGTCACTGGTGCTGTGAACCAAGGAAGTTTGGGAACTGCTGCATTAGGTGAAAAAAATAAAAGCTGCATAATCACTGCACTCAATAAAGTACAGAAAGAGTATGGACCTAATAGAAGCAGAAGAGATTAAGAAGAGGTGGCGAGAACACACAGAAGTACAGAAGAATTGTACAAAAAAGATCTTCACAACCCAGATAATCATGCTGGTGTGNGTGAAAAAAATAAAAGCTGCATAATCACTGCACTCAATAAAGTACAGAAAGAGTATGGACCTAATAGAAGCAGAAGAGATTAAGAAGAGGTGGCGAGAACACACAGAAGTACAGAAGAATTGTACAAAAAAGATCTTCACAACCCAGATAATCATGCTGGTGTGAGCACTCACCTAGAGCCAGACATCCTGGAATGTGAAGTCAAGTGGGCCTTAGAAAGCATCACTATGAACAAAGCTAGTGGAGGTGATGGAATTTGAGCTATTTCAAATCCTAAAAGATAATGCTGTGAAAGTGCTGCACTCAATATGCCAGTATATTTGGAAAACTCAGCAGTGGCCACAGGACTGGAAAAGGTCAGTTTTCATTCCAATCCCAAAGAAAGGCAATGCCAAAGAATGCTCAAACTACTGCACAATTGCACTCATCTCACACACAAGTAAAGAAATGCTAAAAATTCTCAAAGCCAGGCTTCAGCAAAACGTGAACCGTGAACTTCCAGATGTTCAAGTTTGTTTTAGAAAAGGCAGAGGAACCAGAGATCAACTGGCCAATATCCGTTGGATCATTGAAAAAAGCAAGAGAGTTCCAGAAAAACATTTATTACTGCTTTATTGACCCTGCCAAAGTCTTTGTGTGTGTGGATCACAATAAACTGTGGACAATTCTGAAAGAGGTGGGCATACCAGACTACCTCATCTGCCTCTTGAGAAACCTGAATGCAGGTCAGGAAGCAACAGTTAGAACTGGACATGGAACAACAGACTGATTCCAAATAGGAATAGGAGTACATCAAGGCTATATATTGTCACCCTGCTTATTTAACTTATATGGAGAGTACATCATGAGAAATGCTGGGCTGAAGGAAGCACAGGCTGGAGTCAAGATTGCCAGGAGAAATATCAATAATCTCAGTTATGCACATGACACCACCCTTATGGCAGAAAGTGAAGAATAACTAAAGAGCCTCTTGATGTAAGTGAAAGAGAAGAATGAAAAAGTTGGCTTAAAGCTCAACATTCAGAAAACTAAGATCATGGCACCTGGTCCCAACACTTCATGGCAAATAGATGGGGAAACAGTGACTGACTTTATTTTATTGGTCTCCAAAATCACTGCAGATGGTGATTGCAGCCATGAAATTAAAAAAGGCTTTCTCCTTGGAAGGAAAGTTATGACTAACTTAGACAGCATACTAAAAAGCAGAGATATTACTTTGCCCAACAAAGGTCCATCTAGTCAAGGCTGTGGTTTTTCCAGTAATCATGTATGGATGTGACAGTTGGACTATAAAGAAAGTTGAGCACCAAAGAATTGATGCTTTTCAACTGTGGTGTTGGAGAAGACTCTTGAGAGTCCCTTGGATTGCTAGGAGATCCAGTCCATCCTAAAGATCAGTCCTGGGTACTGAAGCTGAAACTTCAATACTTTGGCCACCTGATGTGAAGAGCTGACTCATTTGAAAAGACCCTGATGCTGGGAAAGATTGAGGGCAGGAGGAGAAGGGGATGACAGAGGATGAGGAGGTTGGATGGCATCACTGACACAATGGACATGGGTTTGGGTTAACACATGGACAGAGAGGCCTGGAGTGCTGCAGTTCATGGGGTCACAAAGAGTCGGACACGACTGAGTGACTGAACTAAACTGAAACACTGCAACCAATCTCGCTTTTCCACGCGTGCCTGTGTGTTTTAAGATAATGGAAGAAATTACATCAGAATTCAGCAGTGGTGACTGGTAGGACTTTCTTTCTGCAGTTTTCTTTATTTACTAATCTACTTGTGAGGAGTAAGGATTAACTTGAAAAGGCTGAAAATAATGATACGTTATCAAAAATTACTTCCCAGGGGATCACATTTGTTCCTTTGAATAAAAGAACACCAGAGAGTTTCATTTTTGGAGAAGATTTTATTCCATTCTGCTAACTTCTCCAGCTTCCTGCTCCATACATACAGGATCTGGTTTTAGGACACTGAAGCTTTGGAGAAACCTTTTTTTATGAGTCTCTCTTATTTTTTGCTGTTAAAACCTCCCCCCTCCCCCCATTTCCCACCTCTGCAGCCTGCAGGAAGTGACTATGTCTTGGAGTCACCAGCAGACGGGGCCTCTCAGCCTAAAGGTTGACAATCTATCAAAGATGGTGGCGGGCTGGCTGATGTTACAGATGCCCTGGGGGACCGTTGGTTCTCCATCTCCTGTGTCCTGTGCGAGGCCCCACAGCATCCTGCAGCTCTTAGATGGAAGATGCCATTAGGAGCCTGTCCTGAGGAAATGCACTTGTGAAAGCACCCCTGAGTGACAGAGATCTGGGGTGTTTTGCTGTTAAAACTGACCAACTCCTGAAAACTCACAGTTTATAAAGCTACTGAGTTATCTATACAGTTGAAAAATACACAGGTAGCCCTTGATTTGTTGATTGTGAGAGACATCAAACTCAAAATTATTTTTCTCCTACAAACTTTGGTTACTGAAGGGGAAAAGTGGGAGGAGAGGCATAGATTGGGAGTTTGAGATCAATATTTACACACTACTATGTACAAAGTAGTCAACAAGGACAGCACAGGTAGCTCTCCTCAATATTCTATAATAATCTATATGGGAAAATAATCTGAAAAAGAATGGATATATGTATATGAAAAACTGAACAACTTTGCTGTACACCCAAAACTAACAGAACATTGTACATCGACTATACTCCAATATAAAATAAAAAGAAAATTAAAAACTCAAAAAATAAAACAAAATACAAATTTTTGTATCCTAAAAAGGCAACTGTCATTATACTTTGTACCTGAGATCATTGGGTTTGTTTTATTTTAAAATTTATTGATCACTAATATTTTAAATGTATTCAACTCTTCAGCCCTCATGCTAATATTTTAAATGCATTCGACCCTTTGGTGTTATGAGGCAATAGTGTTACATCTACTTTTAACTGAGGTACACAGAAGGCAAGTAACTTACACAAGGTCAAGCATCTAGAATGGGCAGAACCAAGATCTGGTCTTTATTTTGGAAAGTCTGGCTCCAGAGGACTCCTCAGCAAGATGATCTCACCAACTGTTTGTAAATTTATGTTTTTCTCTAAGGTATTCCTTGTTGTTGTTGTTCAGTTGCTAAGTTGTGTCTGGCTCTTTGCAATTCTATGTAGCTGCCAGGCTCTTCTGTCCATGAGATTTCTCAGGCAATACTGGACTGGGTTGCCATTTCCTTTTTCAGGGCATCTTCCCAACCCAGGGATCAAATGCATGTCTCCTGCAGTGGCAGGAGGATTCTTTACCACTGAGTCACCTGGGAAACCCATCCTTCCATTTGATGTTGTTGTCGTTCAGTCACTAAGTTGTGTCTGACTCTTTGTAACCCCATGGACTTTCAGCATGACTAAAACATTATAATCTTTCAAAATGCACAAATCGCACCTTCCTTGCATTTTCTAGGAAGTAATTCCATTCTCAAAGATTTCATAACAAAGTGTTTACATAATCTATTGTGTTATGTATTCCATTAAGAGTTAGATACACTGTTGTAACATTTATTTTATCTGTTTTTATAAATCCCTGACTAGAGTGTGTACCTGTAGAGATGGGGACCATACATCGTCTTTCTCTAGCATTTCACTGCCAAGAATACAGTAGGTCCACAAAAAACATTTGCTGAAGATGTGAAAGCTGATATTAATGCTGACAGCAGCTGCCTCCTCTGGTGCGCTGTTATGAAATCCACCTCAGAGGTCCCCTGCAGCCATTGCCTGTCCATGCTGACAGCTGCTCGAGTCTCTACCTGAAGAGGTCTTCTGGCCGCTGGGGAAGGCTTGGTCACACATGGGGAGGCTAGATTTTGCCAGGAGTTGACTCTTGTGAGCTGTAGAAGGCAATGGCAACCCACCCCAGTGTTCTTGCCTGGAGAATCCCTGGGACAGAGGAGCCTAGTGGGCTGCTGTCTATAGGTGAAAGTGAAAGGCACTCAGTTGTGTCCAGCTCTTTGCAACCCCATGGACTCCATGGAGTTCTTCTAGGCCAGAATACAGGAGTGGGTAGCCTTTCCCTTCTTCAGGGGATCTTCCCAACTCAGGAATCGAACCCAGGTCTCCTGCATTGCAGGTGGATCCTTTATCAGCTGAGCCACAGGGGAAGCCCAAGAATACTGGAGTGGGTAGCTTATCTCATTTCTAGCAGATCTTCCCGACTCAGGAATTGAACCGGGGTCTCCTGTATTGCAGGCAGATTCTTTGCCAACTAAGCTATCAGGGAAGCCCTATAGGTAACAATAGTAGCATCCAATCAGGTGGATGGGGATGTGTGGCTCAGAAATGATCAAAGAATCGATCAACTTCTCTAGTCCTAGTTTAGAGTCAACAACATAATGCTCATATTTAAAATTACATGACAAAATGATAAGGACTGTAGGATTTGACAGTACCCCCAAGAAACCTATAGCTGCCATTTTTGTGCCCCAATTTCTGTGAGATGCTAAATAAAGATAAAATTAAATCTTTCAAGTTCTGAGTATGTGTGGGAGTCACAGGGAGTCCATGCTTTTTCCTTTGGATTTAGAAGGACTATTTTCAGTTAGGTCACCCCTGCCAGGAGAGAAGAGTTGGGACAAATAAGGCACCTCTGAAAACAGAGTCTCTGAATATAGAGTTTCCCAGCTATCAAAGCACAGCCATTCTCCCTGGGCGAGTTCAGCTGTCAGGAGTTCAGAGCAGGCCACTCCACGGGGAAGCCGCACAAATCTGGAGGCATGCCTGTGATCTGAGTGCTCGCTGTTTGACCTCTGATGTGATCAGCTCGGGGGCAGGGAGGCCACCGTGGACAGAGGAGGGGCAAGAGCCTTTGAAGGCTTACTCACTTGCTCCTTGGTGCTTGATTCTGTCACCGTGTGGGATCTGTCCATCTTCTCCTTGGAATGACAGCTGGGGACAGAGTCACTACAGGAATGCTGGGAGAGGGATTTTCTTGGAAATAGGCCTACCTATCAAATGATCATAAATTACTTCCCAGTACAGATGATGACTGACAATTGCTTTAAAATGGTATATCTCATTTATGTTTACCTTCAGGGTGACTACAGATACCAAACTCTTGAGAAGGAGCATCTGAGAGCATTTGTTCATGAGGCCTTAGTGGTCCAATTTTCACTGGAAGCCTAGCATCTTCTGTGTTCTAGCATCGTGCAACATGAACGTCAGGCTGCTCTCTACTTGTTGTCTGAGCTGAAGTTGTGAGATCCAGTCATCTGTGACACAGAAACGTCATGTGGATGCTCAGTGTTGTCCGGAGAGCCCAGAGGAGGTGTTTGTTTAATGCCCAGCTCTTCTCAGAATAAAAGAAGGGGTGAGTACCTGCAGGGCTCACTCTTCTGGGATAATTCCTTCTGCCCTGAAAATATCAGTTTTGCTTTTTGGAGTGACATCTAGGCCATAGGCACTGAAGGCTGCTCCAGCTGTGAGAGAAAATGTCAAGGTGGCTTAGGCAAAGCACTGCTTTAAAGGAGGAAGATGGTGACGGTAAGCAGAGGGGGTCAATTTTTACTTTTTTTTGACTTTTAAAGGTGGCTGTGTGGGTGGTGGGGAGTGGAGGTGGGGTGGGGAGTGGTGGGTGTGGGGCATGCCAAATACTAATCTCACTTACACAACAGAAAATGCTTTTCAGAAGTTTCCAGATTTGGTTGGATCATAGAAATGAAGATGGACAATAAACCTGACTTTGGCTTTGGCCTTACCCACTCCTCTGGGACTGAACTCACTTGCCCCAGTCTCCTGAATTTAGGTAAGGGAGAGAATAGGGCAGCTGTAACGTTTTCTTTCCACAGTCTCTGGTGCTGGGAAGGTTGAAAAGGCACAGTGAAAATGGAAAGAGGTTCCAGAAAGTAATGGGCACCAAGAGAGCTATGAGACTCCAAGTCTGTTGTCCTCACTGGTTTTAAAAGTACAGAAATGTTTGGGGCTGGTGCATTGGGATGACCCAGAGGGAAGGTATAGGGAGGGAGGTGGGAGGGGGGTTCAGGATGGGGAACACGTGTACACCCGTGGTGGATTCATGTTGACGTATGGCAAAACCAATACAATATTTTAAAGTAATTAGCCCCCAATTAAAATAAATAAATTTACATTTAAAAAAGCGCAGAAATACTAAAACTTTAGTGAAGGTTAATCACTTGTTCTGCCAGTGAAAGTCTAGGTTCTAATCAACCTAATATACACTGCTGTGGGTGTTTTTTTTTTTTTTTTTTTAATTGGACTTATAATTTTTTGTGACTTGTTTTCCTTTTTAAATTTATTTATGTATTCCCTTATTGTTTGGCTGTGTTGAGTCGTGGGTGTAGCATGCGGGATCTTTGCTGCATCACACAGAATCTTTTGTTGCAGCACACAGATGAGCTGTGGTGTGTGGCATCCAGCACATGTGGGCTTTGGTAGCTGTGGGACACGGGAGCTTAGTCGCTCCCCAACACATGGGACCTTAATTCCCCTACCAGGGATTGCACCCACACCCCCATACTGCAAGGCAGATTCTTAACTGCTGGACCCCGAGGAAAGCCCCCGCTGTAGGTATTTTTAAGTGATGTTTTTGATGAGAAGTTTTAGCATATAGGCAATCTGCCCCCAAAGTTTCCTTTATAATTAACTTTTTCTTTTAAAAAAATTAATGATCACTACAAGACACACATTAATCTTCTGTAAGAGGTTTGTGCTTTTCTTAAATAATTTTTGATAAGCACAGAGTCAGAAGGACTTCCTAAATCTTAACTATTCATATCTGTTTAATTAATATGCCCTGAAAATCTGCAGGATTGCATATAAAATCAATATGGCTGGCACAGTATAAAATTGAATCTGACCTTTACATGAATCAATTTATTTTGCAATAGAACAGTTTCTTGATCTGAGACCTGTGTCCTTCATGGACAGGAATTTAACCAATGGCCTGACTGTGGCTCACAAAGCCCCCACCATCCAGTGTATGAATGGACCTCCCCACCCCTTCCCTGCTCACTTTTTTCCAGTTCCCCCAGCCCCAGGCTACTTCTCTATGTCTGTTCCCACCCCCAGGGTCTTTGCATATGTTCTTCCTTCCTCCTGTGAATTTCTCCCCCTCCTAGGTCTTCTTCCTGGCTCCCTTGACACCTTCTTGAATACTCTCCTCAAGGGCTCTGAATGGCTTCACCCTCAGATACTTTATATTATGAGGATACTTTCTTTTCTTCATCATATTTATTGCTACATAGGTGTGCTGTTTGTTTATTTAGATCATTGTCTGTCTTCCTGTGAGAATTACAGTTCCTCAGGACAGGGACCTAGCACTTATGGACATCCCGCTCAGCTAGAGTGAGGCGCCAGTAAATACCTGTTGAATGAATGAGTGAAATTAGTGTAAAATTTTCTGCATCCTGGGGGTTTTAAAGATACAGATCTCAGAATTGACTCTGAGGTAACAAACAAGTTTTGACAACCCTGGATAAGTAGGAGGACATAAACTCGGAGGCAAATTCCTCATCACCAGGGAAGTCCTGAGATGGTATCTTTCAGATTTGGTAGGACTTTGTCACCCTAAAAAGGTTTAAAAATAAGTACTGCAGCATAAGCCAAGAAACTATAAAACATCTATTGAAATAATGAAGAAAGGAAGAATAATTAAATGATTAATATTTTTGTAATTGTTGGGACCTAACATACGCCATGGCAGGCTTTAAGGCCTAAGTTCCATTTTTCCAAAAAAACTGAGTAATTGCCCTGGAGGAACTGGGATCATCTTCCACAGGGGCCAGGACTTGACCAATCAGCATGGTCCCAGTAGCCTGGTCTGACCCACAGGGACCAGGACTTGACCAATCAGCATTGTCCCAGTAGCCTGGTCTGACCCACAGGGGCCAGGACTTGACCAATCAGCATGGTCCCTGTAGCCTGGTCTGAGCCTATTAGAACTTAATGGACCTCCCCCAAGAAAAGCCCACATGTGCAAAAATTTAGCCAATTAGCAGATGCAAGAAACTCTTGTAACCAATCCACCCTTACCAACTCCATGTCTTTGTTCTAAACCTATAAATACTGTAGTTCAGGGCTTGGGGCTCTTACCCAACTCCACTGTGTTGGATGTGGTTTGGGCCCCAGCTCGAGCTAGCAATAAACCCCTTTTTGCTTTTGCATTGCTGTGGACATCTTGTTCTCTCAGTTTTGGGGACCTGGACTCTGGGCACAACATTTGGGGGCTCGTCCGGGATTCCCTAACTGGGGGAACAATACTTTCCAGGCATAAGGGGGTCCTCACTAGGAGGAAGGAAATCTGAATGCCGGCATCAGGTCAGGGGGCGAAATAGTTGCCTGGCCAGCATAAGACCGGGGCCCAGCATTCGCGCTGGAAGGCAGCTGGTTCTGGTTCTGTAAGGGATCGGAGGGGAGCATCTCTTCCGATCCCGAATCTGGTGGGCAGTGGACGCCCTTCGGTAAGATCAAGTTAGGGAACGGAACGACGACAACCCGGGGAAAACCGAGTTCAGTGTTTTTGGCCGATATTTGTTTGTCTTCTGTCTGTCGCTTTTCTCTGTCTGTTGGCGCAAGTCTTGTTTTTTTTGTGTTCATTGTGAGCTCCGCCATTATGGGTCAAAGCTCTTCCACCCCTCTATCTATAATGACTGATAATTTTTCTGATTTTAGGTCCAAGGCTCAGAATCTGTCAATGATGGTAAAAAGGAGCAGGCTAATAACCCTATGTTCATCTCAGTGGTCGACGTTTGGGGTCGGCTGGCCACCGGAAGGAATTTTTGGTTTGCTGGCCATCCTGGCTGTTAAAGAGAAAATAATGGCTCCAGATCCACGGGGCCATCCAGACCAAGCTCCTTACATTTTGGTCTGGCAAAATCTAATAAAGGATCCTCTGGCTTGGCTAAAACCTTTTGTTCATAGTACCCCCAGTGCTTCTGTTCCACAGATCCTTGTCACAGAGACTTCTATGGAAGATGACCAGGAATATCAGGAGAGTCAGAAAAAGAAGCCAATATTCCAGAAATCTTCTCTATAATCTAGCCTAATTGACTTAGACACTGAAATCCCGCCTCCCCCATATTTGCAGCCACCCTTGCCCCCACAGGTACCACAGGTGTCCTCCGGAGAACAAAGGAGAGAACCGGAACCCTCGGCTCCACCGCGGGAAGGGGCCCGGCCCAAGGAACTCGCAGAAGAACCTGAGGGGGAGGGGACTCGTCTGAGGACAGAAGCCGAGCGACTCCATCATCCACTGTTCGAGTGTTCCCTGTCTGGGTCAAGCCAGCAAACCCCAGAGGTGAGTGAACATACCAATACTGGCCGTTTTCTACGAGTGATTTATATAACTGGAAAACTCAAACCTCTTCTTTTTCTGAAAAACCCCAAGGTCTTATTGATCTCTTAGATTCTATCCTGTTTACTCTCAATCCCACTTGGGATGATTGTCAGCAGTTGTTGCAGGTGCTTTTCACCATGGAGGAGCAAGAGCAAATTTTATTGGAAGCACGAAAACATGTTCCAGGGGTGGATGGGAGACCCACCATGCAGCCCCATCTGGTCGAGGAGGGGTTTCCTTTGATGCGACCAAACTGAGATTTTGAACGCACAGAAGGTAGGGAGTGTCTCCAAATGTACCACCAGACTCTGATGGCTGGTCTCCGGGCAGCAGCCAGGAGACCAACTAATTTGGCTAAGGTAAATTTGGTAAGGCAGGAGCTGAACAAGAGCCCAGCAGGGATTTTAGAGAGGTTAATGGAAGCTTTCAGGCAATATACCCTCATGGACCCTCAGGCCGATGAGTCACGTGCAGCAGTTGTGCTGGCTTTTGCGAACCAGGCAGCTCCGGACATCAGGAGGAAGTTACAGAAGATAGAGAGGCTGGGAGAACAGTCAATACAGGATTTGGTGAGGGCAGCTGAAAAAGTGTTTAATAACCAAGAGACCCCTGAGGAGAGGGAAGAGAGAATTAGATGGGAGGAAAGGGAATTTAGAGCTGAAGAAAACCAGAAGAACCAGAAAGAGCTGGCTCAAATTTTCTTTGCGGGAACAAAACCGGGACCTGGTTCCCAGGAGACATGAGACACCTGGGTGAGAAGAAAGGAAAAACCAACTAGACAGCTTCTAAAGAGAGACCAATGTGCTTACTGCAAAGAGCAGGGACACTGGAAAAATGAGTGCCTTAAGAGAGAGCTTTAAAAGAAGGCTATAAGAGAGGAAGAGTCTCCCTCGTGGGCCCATGTTTTATATGCAGGGGAAGATAGCGATTGGGGGGGTCAGGGCCCGGCACCCCTCCCTGAGTCCTGGGTAACCATTAATGTGGAGGGGAAACTGGTCGGCTTTATGGTGGATATGGGAGCCCAACACTTGGTACTCAATCAGAAATTTGGGCTGATGTCCAAAAAGACTAGCTTGGTCCAGGGAGCCACTAAATGGAGGGTGGACTTGGGGGCCCAACAGGTGTCCCACTCATTCTTGGTGATACCGGAATGTCCAGCCCCCTTATTAGGAAGAGATCTATTGTCCAAAGTCAATGAGCAAATCCACTTTGACGGAGGGATATCAGTCACAGACGGGCTTGGACAACCAATTCATGTTTTATCCCTGGCACTGAGAGAAGAATACAGGCTGTATTCACCAAAATCCCCTGCAGCTGTGGACCCTGCTATGCAGCAGTGGATCCAGAAATACCCTCTGGCCTGGGCCGAGACAGCAGGAGTAGGACTGGCTAAGCAGAGACCTCCCATCATTGTTGAATTAAAGGCAAATGCTACCCCTGTGCGGGTAAAGCAGTACCCCATGAGTCAGGAGGCCCAGAAAGGAATCACACCACACATACAGCGCCTCCTGAAGGTAGGGATTCTTAAAAAGTGCCTGTCCCTGTGGAATACACCCCTGCTGCCTGTGAAAAAGCCCAGGGGAAAGGACTTTAGACCGGTCCAAGATCTTCGTGAAGTCAACAAACGGGTGACTGACATTCATCCCACTGTTCCTAACCCGTACACCCTCTTGAGCGGCTTGCCACCAGACTATGTCTGGTATACAGTTTTAGACTTAAAAGATGCCTTTTTCAGTTTGTCTCTGGCCCCCTAGAGCCAGGAGATCTTTGCATTCGAGTGGACTGACGAGGATGGCCAAACTGTGGGGCAGCTGACCTGGACTCATCTTCCACAGGGATTCAAAAACTCGCCGACACTGTTCAATGAGGCTCTGGATGAGGACCTCTGTGAGTACCGGACTAGCCACCCTGATGTTGTTCTGTTGCAGTATGTGGATGACCTCATGTTGGCCGCTACTACCAAGGAGGTATGCTTGGCAGCCACAGGGGATCTCCTTCAGACTCTGGGGACATTGGGGTACTGGGCAAGTGCGAAGAAGGCCCAAATTGCTAAACAGGAAGTCATTTATTTGGGATATAAAATAAAACAGGGGCAAAGATGGTTGACTTGGGCTATAAAAGATAAACTATTTTACAGATCCCCAAGCCCATGACTCCCCGGCAGGTCAGAGAGTTTTTAGGAACTGTTGGGTACTGCAGGCTATGGATCGTTGGGTTTGCTGAAAAAGCCCGGACTCTATATGAAGGAAGTAGAGAAAATAAGAACTGGACCTGGACTGAGCCAATGAGGCGGGCTCTTCATGAACTTCGACAGGTACTGCTAGAAGCCCCAGCCCTTGCTCTCCCTGACCTGACTAAGCCATTTCAATTATTTGTGGATGAAAAGCAGGGAATGGGAAAAGGAGTCCTGACGCAGCAATGGGGACCTTGGAGGCGGCCTGTGGCCTATCTCTCTAAACAGCTGGACCCAGTAGCTGCAGGATGGCCACCTTGTCTCTGTATCATCGTGGCCACTGCTTTCCTCATCCATGATGCTGACAAATTGACTTATGGACAACGCCTCCTGGTCTACACTCCCCATGCCATAGAAGGGACCCTCAAACAGCTGCCAGGTAAGTGGATTTCTAACACTCGCTTGACCCGTTACCAAGCCCTGCTGTTAGATGCTCCCCGGATACACTTTCAGACACCTTGCTTTCTGAATCCAGCTACTCTCTTGCCCATGCTGGAAGGGGATGGGCCCCTCCATGACTGTGTTGAAATACTGGCTGAGGTAACCGCTATACGAAGAGACCTCAGAGACGTGCCACTAAAGGACAGTGAGCTGGTATGGTTCACAGATGGGAGTTGTTATATAAAGGATGGACAGAGAAAGGCGGGGGCAGCCATAGTAGATGACACCGGAAGGGTCATCTGGGCAGAGGCTTTGCCCCCTGGGATATCCGCCCAAAAGCAGAACTAATAGCTGTGATACAAGCACTGGAAAGGGCAAAAGGAAAAAAGGTCACTATTTACACTAACAGCCGGTATGCATTTGGTGCCATGCATATTCAAGGCCTGATATATAAAGAATGAGAGCTCATGACAGCAGAGGGAAAAGAGATCAAAAACCTGCCTGAAATTCGTAAGCTCTTGACAGCAGGTCACTTGCCCCGGGCGGTATCCATAGTACATGTCCCAGAACACCAGAAAGGAGAAGATGCCAGGGCCCAAGGCAACTGTGCTGCTGATGAAGCAGCCCATGAGGCGGCCGCTGGAGACTGCAAAGCCCATATACTGACTGTAGGATTACCACCGCCGGGGATAGGAACTCTCCCAAGCCCCATATACTCCCCCTCAGATTTAAGCTGGATACAAGATAATACCATCCGTCCTGTGGGCAAGAATGGATGGTATCGGGACTCAGATAACAATCTGTTGCTTCCTGCCTACCTGGGAAGATATCTCTGTACCCATTTACATCAAACTACCCACTTGGGAGAGAAAAAGACTTTGACACTTCTACAAACAGCACAGATGCGGTTTCCCCGGCCAAAGGAAACCATACAGGACATTGTTCGCACGTGCAAGGCCTGTCAGCTGATGAGACCAGGAAAAGCGCAGCACACAGGTGTAAGATACCAGGGGGAAAGACCGGGGCATCACTGGGAGATAGACTTTACAGAGGTAAGGCCAGGCAAGTATGGGTACCGTTACCTGTTAGTTTTGGTAGATACGTTTTCTGGGTGGGTGGAAGCCTACCCCACTAGAAAGGAAACAGCAATAATAGTGGCTAAGAAACTCCTAGAAGAGATAATACCTAGGTTTGGGCTGCTGGCATCTATCAGCTTTGACAATGGACCTGCATTTGTGAGTCAAATTGTTCAGGGACTGGCCTCAGCTCTGGGGACTAAGTGGAAGTTACACTGCGAGTACAGTCCCCAGAGCTCGGGACAGGTAGAGAGGATGAATCGGACCCTAAAAGAGACTTTAACAAAGTTGGCAATAGAGACTGGCGGTGACTGGGTGACTCCTTCCCTTTGCGCTTTTTTGGGCATGCAACACCCCTTACAAATTAGGTCTGACTCCCTTTGAGATTGTTTATGGGAGTCCACCCCCTGCTTGTCCAGTGTTTGAAGGGAAATCTAAGCCATCCCCTTCGCTGCACACATTTCAACAGGAGATATTAGCTTTGAGTAAAGTACATAAACATATCTGGTCACTGATACGAAAAGTAAATGAAGGTCAAAATAAAGGAACGATCCCACCCCATGATATGGGCCCGGGAGATTGGGTCTGGGTTAAGAGGCATCAGTCAAAAACCTTAGAACCAAGATGGAAGGGCCCTTATGTTGTTCTCCTTACCACCCCCACTGCCTTAAAGGTAGACGGAATTGGACTCTGGGTGCATTGCAACCACGTGTGTCATGCCACCCCAGAGGAACAGGAGAAGGCCCAAGAAGAATGGAAGGTGATGCCGCATCCCTCCAACCCCTTAAAAATGAAGCTTGTCTGCCAGCGGGCCCCGGAAAAATCACCCTGACTCTCCTGCTGGTGGCCATTCTTCTCCACCCCGGGACAGCCAGCGCTAACCCACATCAGCCTGCCAAGATCACCTGGATGCTTCAGAATGGACTAACCCGAGAGGTACTCAATTCGACCCCTGGAATTCATCCCCCCAATACATGGTGGCCAGATATGTATTTCAACCTTAGAGCTCTTATAAAGACCAAGTGGACAGCGGCTCAAGTCCGGAACTTTGGATTTTGGGCATGCCCTGGACATTTGAAGAGTCACAATTGGGAGACTTGCGGGGGGCTACAACACTATTTCTGTTGGTCCTGGAGTTGTATAACCTCCAATGATGGGATGTGGAAATGGGAGGTGGGAAACCGGGATCTGGTCAACTTTTCATTCGTCTTACCCTACTGCGGACCATATAACAGTGACTATGAGAGGTGGCTACCCGAGGGCATTCTCCGAGTACACGAGTCTCCCAAGGGCAGAAATGCTGGGAGTTGGCTGAAATGGAGGAGGGAGCACTGGGATCAGATTGCCCAGGTAAAAATCATGTTCAATCGGGACTCAGCTAGACTGGAAGGGTCCTGGGTTTCCAGGCTGGCACGAGGTATCCAACTCTACGCTGAGTGGGTTGATCCTCAACCTGGGGCAATTATAGTCATTAGCCAGACAATAGAACCTATCCAGACCCAAAGCGTGGGCCCCAATCAGGTAGAGTGTACGGGCCCACGAAGAGTGTTTAAGGCTAGACCAACTCAGGGAGTTGTAACTCTGAGCCTTACACCCGCCGTTTCCCGGCAAAGAGACCAGCCTAACGAAACAGAGGCCCTCGACTCCTCATCCTCCACCTCCAGCCCAGAAACGTTGGACCTGCTATGGGATCTGGCTAAAGCAGCCTTTGAAGCCCTAAACTATTCTAACCCCCAGGTGACTCAGTCCTGTTGGCTCTGTGATACTCTTCACCCTCCCTTTTATGAAGCCGTAGGTTTAAATGCTTCTTACAACCTGTCCACCAGCTCAGATCTGCCTCAATGTCACTGGGAGGAATGAAAGGTAGTCCTCACAATGAGAGAAGTTTGGGGAAAGGGACTGTGTATAGGCAAAGTTCCACCTGAAAAATCCCCCCTGTGCGCCCAGACCACCGAACTCACAGAATCAGATAAAACGAAATGGATAGTTCCTGAGGCAGAAGGGTGGTGGGTCTGCTCTCGCACCGGTCTGACTCCATGTTTACATGTCTTGATTTTTAATCAGAATGGGGAATTTTGCATACTGGTGGCTGTCAGGCCCAAAATCTTATACCACCCTGAGGAAATTATGTATGACTATTGGGCCAGAAAAATAGTGAAACAATTGACAGGAAATAGAGTTTAAAGGGAGCCTATCATGGCCATCACATTGGCAACCATGTTTGGTCTTGGGATCACTGAGGCAGGAACAGGGATACCCTCGCTGACTATGCAGTCAGGGATTTACTTCCGTGTGAGCTGCCATAGATGAAGACATCACTCACATATAACAATCGATTAGCCACCCTGAAAAATCCCTAACTTCACTATCGGAGGTGGTTTTACAAAACAGAAGGGGCCTAGATTTGATTTTCCTGCAACAAGGGGGGCTCTGTACATCCCTAGGAGAAGACTGTTGCTTTTATGCAGATCACACTGGGGTGGTGAGAGAGTCCATGGCAAAAGTTAGAAAAGGGCTGGCGCAGCGGAAGAGGGAACGAGAGGCCCAACAGGGATGGTTCGAGTCTTGGTTCCATCAGTCCCCTTGGTTGACAACACTAATTTCTACCCTGCTTGGTCCGCTTATTATACTTCTACTTATTCTTACCTTTGGTCCTTGCATTATAAATAGATTAATAGCCTTTGTAGGAGAGAGTGTTAGCACAGTTCAAGTAATGGTGCTGAGATAGAAATATCAGGCAGTGTTTCAGAATGGAGAGGAGGATTCCTCTCAGTGATCAAATGGACAGGGGGGAATGTTGGGACCTAACATACACCATGGCAGGCCTTAAGGCCTAAGTTCCATTTTTCCAAAAAAAACTGAGTAATTGCCCCGGAGGAACTGGGATCATCTTCCACAGGGGCCAGGACTTGACCAATTAGCATGGTCCCAGTAGCCTGGTCTGATACACAGGGACCAGGACTTGACCAATCAGCATGGTCCCAGTAGCCTGGTCTGACCCACAGGGGCCAGGACTTGACCAATCAGCATGGTCCCAGTAGCCTGGTCTGAGCCTATTAGAACTTAATGGACCTCCCCCAAGAAAAGCCTGTGCACGCAAAAATTTAGCCAATTAGAAGATGCAAGAAACTCTTATAACCAATCTGCCCTTACCAACTCCTTGTCTTTGTTCCAAACCTATAAATACTACTGTAGTTTAGGGCTCGGGGCTCTTACCCGACTCCACTATGTTGGATGCAGTTTGGGCCCTAGCTCGAGCTAGCAATAAACCCCTTTTTGCTTTTGCATTGCTGTGGATGTCTTGTTCTCTCAGTTTTGGGGACCTGGACTCTGGGCACAACAGTAGTAACCAAAGTATTAATATTTTAGTAAGAGGTTAAATGTTGGTGAAACAACATATTTTATAGCCATTATGACAATTATGATATTTGATGTGTCTTTACTTTTTTTCTTTGCATATATTTACTTTCCTGTGTTAATGTTTGAACCAGCAAAGAAAACTTAAAATACTTCACCTGTGATGTTCTTGAAATATTTGGTAGCATGTGATTACATGAATCAATTTATTTTGCAATAGAACACTTTCTTGATCTGACACCTGTGTCCTTCATGGACAGATATTTAACCAACAGCCTGACTGTGGCTCACAAAGCCCCCACCATCCAGTGTATGAATGGACCTCCCCACCCCTTCCTTGCCCACTTTTTTTCTAGTTAAATGCATAGTTACTTAAATGCATAGTTTCATTAATGTTACTAATTTAAAAGTAGGTACTGGCATTTCTCTAAAATATTACTTAATAGATCCATACTTTTATCACATTGTTAAACTAAGTACAAATAGTAGAAGGTATTCTCCATACACCAAAACTCCTTAGACAGTTGGGATCTGGCCATTAAAGCATTGCAAGGGAAATAACTAGCACCCTCATTTTATAGACAAGGAAACTCCTGTCTAAAGCAGCAGGCAGGTGACTTCTCTACAGCTACCCAGTTTGTAGTTGGCTGATCTTGGACTTACACATCATGTGCTCACTCCTTGGATCTCCTCTTCCTATTTCTAAATGCTTTTAAAATAAATTTATATTAAAAAATAAAAAAATAAAAAGTACTCCCCCCAAAATAAAATAAAATGGCCATTCTTCTTATTTTTTTATTGGAGTATAGTTGATTTACAATGTTGTGATATAAAGGCTTTTTAACATTATTCTCTGTGTGTACTAGCATTTTAAAATGATTTATAGGCTATTAAAAAGGGTGATCATTAAGTTCAAGCTTCAGTCCACCTAAAAGAGTGGTTCTTAAAGTGTGTCCTCCACCCTTCAGTGGCATCAGCAGCATCTGAGAGCTTGCTAGACAGGCAAACCATCCACCCAGAATGAGTGAATAAGAATCTCTAGGGTGGGGCCAGGAATCTTGGATTTAATAAAATCCTCAGGAGATTCAGCTGAAAGTCCAAGTTTGAGAACCACTAGGCAAGAACAAACATAACCATTCAACTGGCCCTTTATATGAAAGTGTTAGTTGCTCAGGCATGTCTGACTCTTAGTGAACGTATGGACTATAGCCCACCAGGCTCCTCTGCCCATGGAATTCTCCAGGCAAAAATAATGGAGCAGGTTGCCATTTCCTTCTCCAGGGGCTCTTCCTGACCTACAGATTGAACCCAGGTCTCCTGAACTGCAGGCAGATTCTTTGTCATCTGAGCCAGCAGCAAGGCAGATTCCTAACCACTAGACCATGAAGACCCTTTATATAAAAGTATCTAATTCAGCAGGAATTTTGGTAATAACATGCTTATGACATTCTTGCAGACAAAATGATGTCACATAAAAAGGAGTTTCTCAAAGTTATTTTACAAAAGTTTTATGTTTTACAGGGTGCTCCCCACCCCACCCTCACCTTGTTGACATGCCTTTGGCTTGGGTATCTGAAGTTTAGCTTTTGACACAATTCTAAGCTAACCTTTGGCTCTTGGTTTCTGAGATTTTGGAAATGTTGGCTGGTGTAAACTTGCACTGCTACATTATGTGGACAAATTCCTTTGCAATGATCTAAATCAAGGTTGTCAAAGCAGGTCCCCACACCAGCAGCATCAGTGTCACCTGGAATCTTTTCAGAATTGCAAATTCTCAGGCTCCATCCCAGCCCTGCTCAATCAGAAACTCTGGGGATAGGCCTGGAAATCTGTGTTTATCAAACCCTCCAGGTGATTCTGTTGGACGATAGCTTGAGAAACACTGATCTGAAAGAATCTATGTAGAAGAGTATATCCCAGTGATTTTGATATGTAATTTAAATAAGGTTTGGACCGAAGCAGCTGACACAACCAATCAGAGAAGACAGTGTTGGTCGCAATGGTGAACTTATATTCAAAACCAGCTAGCCTAAAGTTTACAGTTCTGAAGAAACAGTACTTCGCCACCACCTAAGGAACTGTATACCTCTTCCACTACTGCTTTTATATCACAATCTCTTTCCTAATTTTCCTTTGTCTATTTTAAAGGATAATTTGACTCCAAATTAGTATTGTCAGTTCTACTTAAAAAACAAAAAAAAAAAACCACTGTGTCAAAATGGGCTTTAAACATGTACAACTCTATCTATTCATTACTTTCTATCAATTCATTCATGGCTTCTTATTCCAAAGAATGTTCTGACTTCTGCAGTATATATATGCATAGTCTGGCCCTTCTCAGGTCATTTGCAAGATTTCCCCAGGGGAGTCTTGTCTAAAGAGTTGGTTCATTCAAACTTTGTGGTGCACTCTTGCCCCTTGAACCTATTATTTTCCTAATTTGAGGAGCTGGTACAGTCAGCGGATTCACTATGATATAAAAATGCTGACAGCACCAACTGCATCCATAGGATCTGGAGGAGAAGCTCCATCTAAAGAGGTTTGGTGAGAGTATGAAGGATGGATTTCTTGGGTGTCTTTCAGTTAGGAAGCATTTAATTAACTGGTATTTCTGGGGAAAATTCAACCTAGACTTCCAGATGTTCAAGCTGGTTTTAGAAAAGGCAGAGGAACCACAGATCAACTTGCCAACATCTGTTGGACCATCAAAAAGGCAAGAGAGTTCCAGAAAAACATCTATTTCTGCTTTATTGACTATGGCAAAGCCTTGACTGTGTGGAAAATTCTGTAAGAGATGGGAATACCAGACCACCTGACGTGCCTCTTGAGAAATCTATATGCAGGTCAGGAAGCAACAGTTAGAACTGGGCATGGAACAACAGACTGGTTCCAAATAGGGAAAGGAGTACATCAAGGCTATATATTGTTACCCTGCTTATTTAACTTATATGCAGAGTACATCATGAGAAACACTGGGCTGGATGAAGCACAAACTGGAATCAAGATTTCTGGGAGAAATATCAATAACCTCAGATATGCAGATGACACCACTCTTATGGCAGAAAGTGAAGAAGAACTAAAGAGCCTCTTGATAAAAGTGAAAGAGGAGAGTGAAAGAGTTGGCTTAAAATTCAACATTCAGAAAACTAAGATCATGGCATCTATTCCCATCTCTTCATGGGAAACAGATGGATAAAAAGTGGAAACGGTGGCTGACTTTATTTTTTGGGCTCCAAAATCACTGCAGATGATGATTGCAGCCATGAAGTTAAAAGAGGCTTTCTCCTTGGAAGGAAAGTTATGACTAACCTAGACAGCATATTAGAAACCAGAGACATTACTTTACCAACCAAGGTCCATCTATTCAAGACTATGGTTTTTCCAGTGGCCATGTATGGATGTGAGAGTTGGACTATAAAGAAAGTTGAGCACCAAAGAATTGATGCTTTTCAACTGTGATGTTGGAAAAGACTCTTAAGAGTCCCTTGGACTGCAAGGAAATCCAACCAGTCCATTCTAAAGGAGATCAGTCCTGGGTACTCACTGGAAGGACTGATGTTGAAGCTGAAACTCCAATACTTTGGACAGTTGATGTGGAGAGCTGACTTATTTGAAAAGACCCTGATGCTGGGAAAGATTGAGGGCAGAGGAGATGGGAATGATAGAGGATGAGATAGTTGGATGGCATCACCGACTCGGTGGACATGAGTTTGAGTTGGGAGTTGGTGATGGACAGGGAGGCCTGGTGTGCTGCGGTTCATGGGGTTGTAAAGAGTCGGACACGACTGAGCAACTGAACTGAACTGAACTGACTCTTGTCATTCCTTGTCTGTATTTATTTATTTTTTTCACAGACATTACTATGCCTGAAATGTGCAGAAATCCAGGACTGGATTCATACTTGAGATGCATTTTCCAGTCATTTCTCTGTTAGCATTTAAATGTCTATAACAAACATTCCCCTATACAGACTGGATTCTCACACATTTGGCATCAAAGTTGGGAAGCCCATTACGTAAGAGCAACATGGGGCTGAATTAGGTAACTTTGCTCCAATTCTCAGTGGGGCTGATAAATTCTGTCCAAGAAGAAAGGTAGCCAGCTCACCCAGGAGAAGGAAGAAATGAGCTAGAAGATTTCTTACGTCCTACAGCGACTGCACATGATGGATTATCACTGAGATGGGAGCTTCCTACTTTACTGCCAGCCAGGACTTGCTAGGACCAGCACAAGTGAAAAACCATGGTGCAATAGACGTTACTCTAACTTCATCCCATAATAAGCACATTCCACACTCCCTGACAAGAGAGCACATCCTGGCCTTTGATACACTAAAACAGCCCCCTTCCAGAATACTCCTCATCAAATGGCAATTTCTTAAATTTAAGAAAATAGCCCTTGTTTCATTTGGACATTCTCCTTTGGCATTGTGATCAATAGCAGATAGCTTCTTGGGGCATACTTCATCTTCCTTTTCCAGGTTTTATAAAAACTCGAAATATTGCAAAAAATAATGAAATGATAAAAGCAAATTCTTTCCAATCTCGATTTCTTTTTAGATAAGTTCCAGCTTATTATTTAGTCATTAGTGAGGCATTTATCTTTTATTCCAGAGAAAATCATCTTCAATAGAAGGATCAGTTCAGTTCAGTTCAGTTGCTCAGTCGTGTCTGGCCCCTTGGACTGCAGCACTCCAGGCCTCCTTGTCCAGGATACTGCCTAATATTAACAAGTAGAGTTGGTTAACTGGTCAGCTGCTATTAAATGTCGATCAATACCTGTTTAAGATGAGAGGTTCCTTTTTGTCCCTAAAGATTTATCTTCTTGAATATCCACCTCTTTTTTACATTTCAGCTGGCCTGAAAAGTTTTAAAATCTTATCAGAACATAAAATTTACAAGATGCAAGATTAAAACACTCTATCAATCTTTGGGCAGGACAGACCCACATGTTCAATACTGGAATAAATGGACTAATAAGATGTGAATAAATGACAGAATCACAATTCCAAGTTGCTCCGTGCAAGTGATCTCTTACAAGCATTTCTTGTAATTTATCAGCTAGGTTCCTTCTTTATGCCCTTTAAAAATGCATCAACTGTTGTTTTACATATCATTTAAGCCCAGTGTATTCAATATGCCTGTTAATACAGAATAAGGTATTTACATAGCTCAGATGCCTACTGATATAAGAAGTGAGGACAGAATTTGACCTACTGGATAACATGATGATAAGTTTCAGTGATGTTTAATTCCCATAGGAAGCCTTTGGGCAATATGATGGCCCAGGGAATTCTTACCATCCTGATGTACAGAGGAAACTGCAAAGGCTGAGTTTTTGGTAGTCTCTTGACCTATTAGAAATCTTTTGAGTCTGATTTCCACTTTAATGCAATGATCCTGATGAACAGTCTTTTTAAAAATCTACTAGCTATTTATTTAAGGTAAGTTATATCTTATTTTAGGAATCACATAATTCATTTTTATTTGAAATCTCTCTCTCTTAGACTATGAAGACTATATATGTATAATTTATAGGTATGTATACACTTATAAATACATTTTATGATATACAAAATAGACATGCATATGCATGTATGTGTGTATACATACATAAAAATCATTTAGTATAGTTAAAACCTGTTCTTAACTTTATATAAAAGTTTAGACATTCTGAGGGCAAATGCCTAACAACACAGGGCTGCCTAATACAATATCTACTCAGAGGTTACTGACACAAACACCATTTAAAGTAGAAATAAAAATTTCCTATTCTGTGATTTCATTGTATGAATATGAGTAAAAAAGACTCACATCTGAAAGTTGTGGTTGCTTTTCATGTTCTGTAATTTACAATAAGTGGTGAACATTATAATCACTGAAGAATAACTGTGGATAATATGTGGATATTTAACAACAAATACATGATTTAGGCATTTGAGAGCTCACCCTGCATCAAATGAGGTCACGCTTTGCAAGCCAACTTAAAGAGCAAGTCCTGGCCATACCTTCATGGGCGCCAGCTGGATGGGCGTGATGCAGGAAGGGTCCACCATGGGCTTCGGCCTGTTGGCGGTGTCTGCTAGCAGGCTGTGCCACTGCTGTGGGAGGCCGGTAAATTTCTGTTCCTGTGGGTCAAACCCAGTGTGAACCCTGTGTTCAAAGTTGGATGGGCCTGATATTTCAATCTTTTTCTTTTTTTTTCCAAACATGATGCAAAAACCTGAGAAATGAAAACAGAAAAGGGAGTGGTTTATTATCTTGCCAGCCAGAAGACACAGGAAAATCAGTAATTCACTCATCATTCTGTCTTTTCAGCTTTTCCACTATTAGCTGCAGACAACGCAAGTTGTACTTTCAGAGTCTGTAGACGAGGCTGCTGCTGCTAAGTCGCTTCAGTCGTGTCCAACTCTGTGCAACCCCATAGACGGCAGCCCACCAGGCTCCCTCGTCCCCCATTCTCCAGGCAAGAACACTGGAGTGGGTTGCCATTTCCTTCTCCAATGCATGAAACTGAAAAGTGAAAGTGAAGTTGCTCAGTCATGTCCGACTCTTAGAGACCCCATGGACTGCAGCCTACCAGGCTCCTCCGTCCATGGGATTTTCCAGGCAAGAGTACTGGAGTGGGGTGCCATTGCCTTCTCCAGTAGATGAGGCAACTTCATTCAAAAATTTTGCTTTTTCCTTATGCATGCCACATGGAGTAGGGTTTCCCGACTTGCTGAGTTTGGTCATGTGACTCACTTTAACTAAAGGAGTGTGGAGGAAGAAAAAGTCCTTCAGTTCAAGGGGGAATTATTTTAAGATTTTTTTAATGTGGACACTTTTTACTATCTTCACTGGATTTGTTACAATACTGCTTCTGTGTTATGTTTTGTTTTGTTTTCTTGGCCCTAAGGTATGTGGGGTCAAACTTGCACCCTTTACACTGGAAGGCAAAGTCTTAGCCTCCAGACCACCAGGGAAGTCCCCAGGGTGGAGGTTTTTGAAGGTATTGTGTTTCCACTTCCCACTTACACTTCTGCCACTTGGCATGCACGTCTCTCTAGTGGGCAATGCTCCCTCAGCCAAGATTCTGGAAGGAGAGATGCATGAAGCAGACACAAATCTGACCTCCAGGCTGGAGTCGGACCAACAGCTGACTTGTGAGCATGAAATAAATGTTTGTCATGGAGCCAGTAAGACCTTGTATTTGTTTGTTATGTGGTGTGACCAAAGCAAAAGCTGACTAGCACACAGGGAGAAGCATCTCGAAGTCTGATGTGCACTTAAAATCTAAAACACGTGTATGGAAAAATATGTGTAAACATGAAGAATGGGGTTAATAATTATATTTGCCACATAAAATTTTACTAGGATTAAACGAGTAAATACTTGTAAAAAAATGTCTGAAAAGCACCTGGCACAAAGTGAGTGCCAAGTGCTCCAAGTAAGAAACATACCTCTGGACGAATATACCAGAGATTGACTGGTATTGCCTGCAGAGAAGGGAGCCAGGAGGAAGCAGGGAACAATATCTGCTTTATATTGGATATTTAGAATTTTTTAAAACAATGTATTTCACTTGTTTGAAACAATGCAGTTTACCTATTTCAAACCTCCTACGGCTTCCGTGGTGGCTCAGTGACAACCTGCCTGCCAATACAGGAGACACAGGTTCAATCCCTGGGTTGGGAAGATCCCTGAAGAAGGAAAGGGGAGCCTACTCCAGTATTCTTGCCTGGGAAATCCCATGGACAGCACAGCCTGGTGGGCTACAGGCCATGGCTTTCCAAAAGAGTTGGACATGACTTTGCCACTAAACAACAACAAATGACAAAGATACACATCAAAAATATCTAAAATAGTCACTTTATGCTTTACATTTATTGAGCACACGTAAGGTACCCTGGGCTTGAACACCACTTAGTATTCACTGTGATCACAAATGACTGCTTTTCCCTCTCTGAATTTATTGTGAACAGGACAATCACAATCATTTGGGGGAATCCCAACAACCCTGTTGCACCTATTACAGAACATGGTGTGTTGGCTTCAATGTTACTTTGTGGGGGAAACCTTGTCCCAGCCCTCAGACTTGAGCAGGTGGGTTATACATACACTGCTACAGTCATGTACATATTTTTCTCCACGCTTATCCACTTGCTGTCAGTTGAACAATGGCATGCCTATTATCTGTCTTCCCTTCTAGAATATAAGATCCGTAAGAGGAGGGATGCTGTTCACTTGTTCGTTACTGTTGGCCAATGTCTGGCACATGGTAGGGGTCAAGAAATATTTGCTGAGAGACTAACATCACCCAGAATAGAACTTTTAGTGAAGAACACCTAGGATCAGAGCTCCACAGATATTAACATCGTCTTTCTCACCCTCCCTCCCTCCCTTCCCTTCATCCTCCTTTGGAACTTCTGTTGGTTTTTCTTTTAACTGTTTATCCCTGCTCAGCCGACAGGGGTTTCTGACTTCCTTCTAGTTTTCTAATGCTTCTATTCCTTCACTACCTGGTGAGAACCTGCTTTCTGGTTGGCTGTCTTTTTGCTGTAACTTCACATGTTGGAAGGGACAAAGGAACTCGCATTGATCTCTTCTAATAAGGGCACTAATACCATTTGTGAGGTTCCGACCTCAAGGAAGAATCACCTCCCAAAGGCCTCGCTTCCTACTGCCATCACATTGGGGCTTTCAGGATGGCTCAGCAGTAAAGAATTCACCTGCAAAGGCAGGAGATGCAAGTTCGGTCCCTGAGTTGGGAAGATCCCCTGGAGAAGGAAATGGCAACCCATCCCAGTATTCCTGCCTGCAAAATCCCATGGAGAGAGAAGCCTGGCTACAGTCCATGGAGTCACAAAAAACTCAACTCATTGAGTCACAACTCAATGACTAAACAACGTTTGGATTAGAATGTCAGCACATGGATTTTGGAGAGACACATTCAGACCACAGCACAGCATATATAGTCTCTTGACAGGGATCAGAGTCTTCATAGCATTAACTCCCCTGACTTTATCAAAACCCATTTTTGCATCCGTCCTGGTTGTTGCTTCAGACTCATTTAGCAAACTCACATAAAGTGACAGTGAAAAGCTAACGAAAGATAGGAAGGGCTCAGAAATACCTTGGCACATTGTCTCTCTTGGAAAACATAATGACATTAAAGAAAAAACTCTTTAAGTACCTTACTATAATTAGGTTAACAAGTACAGGTCAGTTGATTTCAAACATTTGAGACCATCTCAGACAGAGCATAAGGAACTACAGGATGCAGCGGCAGTAGACTGTTACAGGAATGGCCCCGATGTCTCAGGCCTGCCAGTGTCCAGCCCTTGGGTGGGTCTCTCCAGCACTGACTCTGGACCAGGATATGTAATCCACAAAAGGACAACAGAAATTAGGACACAAGCCTGGAACGTGCTTGCCCCCTGGGGCGTGCCTCCATGCTGCTCTTGGAACCAGCCAGCGTGAGAACGAGGCCAGGCTGTCTAATTAGGGGGAGACAGATCATGTAACCCAGTCACTCATCAGCCCAAGCAAGGAGCCCTGGAAACAGCTGTCTCGCTGACCGGCAGCTGTCCACTAGTGAGCCCAGTCAAAACAAGCAGGAAAAAAAACAAACAGTTGAGCCGGACCTACAGTATCAACCTACAGAATCAGAACATAAATAAAATGGCTGTTGCTTTAAGCTATTACATTTTGGAGCAGATGGTTGCATAGAAAATACTAACTGATATGATCCCATCCCCTGCCTCTTGAGATGCCCATCACTTTTCTCTATTTTAGTTGCTTCATCATCTCAAGCACAGTGCCCAATCTGGGTAACCATATTAGCTGTTATATTGTGTCCACTCATTGTAGTCTTAATTGTGATGCTATTGTCTGGTTTGTCAAGGGCCTAGAAGGTTTTCAGTGACCAAGACATTACACCAAATAAGTAAGTGACTCTATACACCATCTCAGTATTATTTTATGAAAATATAAATATATTTGAAACATAATTTGGTCATGCATTGCCTGAGTCCACTTGACATTTTAATAAACTTCATGATCATTTTTAGAAATCAGGTGACAGTTGTAGAAAAAATCATTTGAGAATTTGCATATATTCATACTTGAATAGGAACTGAGAATGTTAGATCAAACATTTTTAGAACCAGAATAGAAATGTCTTACTATTTCCTTCCTGACTGTGAATTTCTCACTGGTTGCTATGGCATTCAAGTGAGAATATATAAAAAAGAAAATATTAATGAACTAATACTATTCTTGTTGTAAAATAAGACAGAGGAAACCCGCAGCTGAATTAATTTGCCTACATTTTATCATGTGATACAACTGTAATTTAAATGGTGGTAAATATAGTTCTAGGTGTCTAGTAAGTTTGAGTTAAAGAAGAAACAACTTGAAAATGAAGCTGTAAATCCTAGAGTCATGTTCCTGTGATGCTCACACATGACTAAAAGCAGAGAGGGAATCTCCAAAGTGTACAGTGACATTCCATGAGTGATGTCCCTTCCCCTGATAGCACTGAGGAATCTCACATTCAGGCCAAAGACAGTATGGAAATCCTCCTCAAATCCAGACCTGCTTGGTAAAGGACTTCTCTCAGATGAGCACCTGCTTAGTCTGGAAAAGTGCTAACTGTTTAGTGTGTCTGAGCTCATTTAAAACTCACGATAATCCTCTGGTGCCAAGTCCTCAAGACTACCCCTTGGTTTGATGTATTAGGGGAACTCACAGGACTCAGCACAGAGTGATACTCATGGTGATGGTTTATTGCAGAAAGAACACAATGCAGAATCAGCAAAGGAAAAAGGAGTATGGGCAAAGTCTGCAGGCATGAGCCCCCAGTGGTTCTCTCCCAGCAGACTCACATAGGAGGTAACCAATTCCCCTAAGCACTAAATTGTGACAATACACATGAAATGCTGTCTACACAGGGAAGCTTGGGGAAGACTCAGTGCCTGAGGATTTTACTCGGTACCTGTCACATGGGCACCTCTGCCTGGTCCCTGCAAAAATTCCAAACTCCAGAAGGAAACATGGGTTCAGCAGAGACTAAAACAGTCTGGATAAACAGGTTAGTTGCAGTGAGCCATTATTATCAGGGAACAGTGGGAACCCTCCAAAAACCCAAGTTTCTAGATGCCAGCAAAGGGCCAATCCTGTAATTAGGTTTCTCAAAGATAGAGTCTCAGGCCTGCTGTGTGAACTCCTTCAGATAAGGGGTGTTATAGCACAAGGGGTGATATCATCATACCTCTATTTTACAGAAGTAAAAAATAGAAGTTAAGAGGTAAGAAACTGACAAAACTGGAGACTCAGAATCTCAAAGCACATTCTTTTGATCAGCTGGAAGATTGTATAATAAAGCTAAATTCTATTTACCATAGCAGAAAAAAGTATTGAAATGCCTAAAATTGACATAGCTGCACACACATATTTTTGGTGACATGGAAAAAACTGAAAAAATTGTCAAAACTAAAGAAATGTCATGTCATGGTGCCCTCCAGAGAAGCAGAATTTGGAGTTTAGTCAGTTCAGTCACTCAGTTGTGTCCAACTCTTTGCAACCCCATGGACTGCAGCCCACCAGGCCTCCTTGTCCATCACCAACTCTCACAGTTTACTCAAACTCATGTCCATTGAGTTGGTGATGCCATCCAGCCATCTCATTCTCTGAAATCCCCTTCTCATCCTGCCTTCAATCTTTCCCAGCATCAGGGTCTTTTCAAATGAGTCAGTTCTTTGCATCAGGTGGCCAAAGTACTGGAGCTTTGGCTTCAGCATCAATCCTTCAAATGAATATTCAGGGCTAATTTCCTTTAGGATGGACTGGTTGGATCTCCTTGCAGTCCCTTTCCAAGGAACTCTCTGGAGCTGATTATACACAGTGAAGTAAGCCAGAAAGAAAAACACCAATACAGTATACTAACCCATATATATGGAATTTAGAAAGATGGTAATGATAACCCTGTATGCGAGACAGCAAAAGAGACACGGATGTATATAACAGTCTTTTGGACTCTGTGGGAGAGGGAGAGGGAGAGGGTGGGATAATTTGGGAGAATGGCATTGAAACATGTATAATATCATATAAGAAACGAATCGCCAGTCTGGGTTCGATGCAGCAAACAGGATGCTTGGGGCTGGTGTACTGGGATGACCCAGAGAGATGGTACGGGGAAGGAGAAGGGAAGGGGGTTCAGGATGGGGAACACATGTACACCTGTGGCAGATTCATGTTGATGTATGGCAAAACCAATACAATATTGTAAAGTAAAAAATTTTTTTAAAAAGAGTTTTTCCAACACCACAGCTCAAAAGCATCAATTCTTTGGTGCTTAGATTTTTTATAGTCCAATTTTCACATCCATACTTGACTACTAGAAAAACCATAGCTTTGCCTGGATGGACCTTTGTTGGCAAAGTACTGTCTCTGCTTTTTAATATACTGTCTAGGTTGGTCATAACTTTGCTTTCAAGGAGTAAACATATTTTAATTTCATGGCTGCAGTAACCATCTGCAATGATTTTTGAGCCTCCCCATTATAAAGTATGTCACTATTTCCACTGTTTCTCCATCTATTTGCCATGAAGTGATGGGACCAGATGCCATGATCTTCATTTTCTGAATGTTGTTTTAAGCCAACTTTTTCACTCTCCTCTTTCACTTTCATCAAGAGACTCTTTAGTTCTTCTTCACTTTCTGCCATAAGGGTGGTGTCATCTGCATATCTGAGGTTATTGATATTTCTCCCGGCAATCTTGGTTCCAGCTTGTGCTTCATCCAGCCCAGCATTTCTCATGATGTACTCTGCATATAAGTTAAATAAGCAGGGTGACAATATACAGCCTGATGTACTCCTTTCCCGATTTGGAACCAGTCTGTTGTTCCATGTCCCGTTCTAACTGTTGCACCCTGACCTGCGTTCAGGTTTCTCAAGAAGCAGGTCCAGTGGTTTGGCATTCCTATCTTTGAAGAATTTTCTACAGTTTATTGTGTTCCCCACAGTCAAAGGCTTTGGCATTCTCAATAAATCAGAAGCTGATGTTTTTCTGGAACTCTCTAGCTTTTTTGATGATCCAGTGGATGTTGGCAATTTGATTCCTGGTTCTTCTGCCTTTTCTAAATCCACCTTGAACATCTGGAAGTTCACAGTTCATGTATTGCTGAAGCCTGGGTTGGAGAATTTTGAGTATTACTTTACTAGTGTGTGAGATGAGTGCAATTGTGTGGTAGTTTGAGCATTCTTTGGCATTGCCTTTCTTTGGGATTGGAATAAAAACTGACCTTTTCCAGTCCTGTGGCCTGGAAATTTGGAAAGTTTTCCAAATTTGCTGGCATGTTGAGTGTAGCAGTTTCACAGCATCATCTTTTAGGATTTGAAAGAGCTCAACTGGAGTTCCATCAGTCCTACTAGTTTTGTTCATAGTGATGTTTCCTAAGGCCCACTTGACTTCACATTCCAGGATGTCTGGCTCTAGGTGAGTCATCATACCATCGTGATTAAATGGGTCATGAAGATCTTTTTTGATCTTTTCTGTGTATTCTTTATTTTTTTTAATGAGGACTCTGTGTGACCCCATAGATGGCAGCCCACCAGGCTCCCCCATCCCTGGGATTCTCCAGGCAAGAACACTGGAGTGGGTTGCCATTTCCTTCTCCAATGCATGAAAGTGAAAAGTGAAAGTGAAGTTGCTCAGTCGTGTCTGACTTAGCGACCCCATGGACTGCAGCCTACCAGGCTCCTCCATCCATGGGGTTTTCTAGGCAAGAGTACTGGAATGGGGTGCCATTGCCTTCTCTGTTTAATAAGGAGAGCAAATATTTATTAATAATTGAACTTCTGTGTATTCTTGCCACCTCTTCTTAATATCTTCTTTTTCTGTTAGGTCCATACTATTTCTGTTCTTTATTATACCCATCTTTGAATGAAATATTCCCTTGGTATCTCTAATTTTCTTGAAGAGATCTCTAGTCTTTCCCATTCCATTATTTTCCTCTATTTCTTTGCATTGATCACTGAGGAAGGCTTTCTTATCTCTCCTTGCTATTCTTTGGAACTCTGCATTCAAATGGGTGTATCTTTCCTTTTCTCTTTTGTTTTTCACTTCTCTTCTTTTCACAGTTATTTTTAAGGCCTCCTCAGACAGCCATTTTACTTTTTTGCATTTCTTTTTCCATGAGTCAAGGGAAATTTGAAGTGATCAAATAGGAGATGGCAAGAGTGAACACTGGCATTTTAGGAATCAGTGAACTTAAATGGACTGGAATGCTTGAATTTAACTCAGATTATTATCTACTACTGTGGGCAAGAATCCCTTAGAAGAAATGGAGTAGCCATCATGGTCAACATAAGAGTAAAAGATGCAGTACTTGGATGCAGTCTCAAAAATGACAGGATGATCTCTGTTCGTTTCCAAGGCAAACCATTAAATATCACAGTAATCCAAGCCTATGCCTCAACCAGTAGTGCTGAAGAAGCTGAAGTTGAACGGTTCTATGAAGACCTATAAGACCTTCTAGAACTAACATCCAAAAAAGATGTCATTTTCATTATAGGGTACTGGAAAGCAAAAGTAGGAAGTCAAGAAATACCTGGAGTAAAGGGAAAATTTGGCCTTGGAGTACAGAATGAGGTAGGGCAAAGAGTTTTGCCAAGAGAATGCAAAAACCCTCTTCCAACAATACAAGAGAATACTCTACACATGGACATCACCGAATCATCAATACTGAAATCAGATTATTATATTCTTTGTAGCCAAAGATGGAGAAGCTCTATACAGTCAGGAAAAACAAGACTGGGAGCTGACTGTGGCTCAGATCATGAACTTCTTATTGCCAAATTGAGACTTAAATTGAAGAATGTAGGGAACATCACTAGACCATTCAGATATCACCTGCATAAATCCCATACGATTATATAGTCAAAGTGACAAATAGATTTAAGGGATTAGATCTGATAGACAGAGTGCCTGAAGAACTACTGGTGAAGGTTCATGACATTGTACAGGAGACAGGGATCAAGACCATCCCCAAGAAAAAGGAACTTGGAGTTATCATAGTGTAAATCAAGGAACCATTGGGTTTTTATACTTTTTGTGCTACATGGGCTTCCCTGGTGGCTCAGACAGTAAAGATTCTGCCTGCAATGCAGGAGATCTGGGGTTGAGCCCTGGGTCAGGAAAATCCCCTGGAGAAGGGAATGGCTACCTACTCCAGGGTTGTTGAGTAGAGAATTCAATGGACAGAGGAGCCTGGAAGGCTGTAGTCCATAGGTTTACAAAGAATTAGACATGACTGAGCGACTAACACACACACACACTGTATAGTATATTTATTTCCTAAAGTATTTTAAAATCAATTCAAAGCAAACACTTGTTGAAGTTACCATGTATCATAATATATTGAAGCAAAACTTTAAAAATTCACCCTTTGGGTTAATGTTCGGAAGAAAAGATTGATTTATATGAGGAGCAGACTTAAAAAGAGGGCTACCAAGACTACACAATGTTGGAAAGACAGTCTCTTCAAAAAGTGGTGCTGGGAAAATTGGATAGCCACATGTAAAAAAAGTGCAGTTAGATCCAATTAGATCATTGTTTAGCTCCATACACAAAAATAAGCTCAAAATAGATCAAATACCTAAATGTGAGACTGAGCACTGTAAAACCCCTGGAAGAAACATAGGCAGAAGAGTCTGTGACATAAATCACAGCACCATCTTTTTTGATCCATCTCCCAGAATAAGGGACATAAAACAAAAATAAACAAATGGGACCCACTTAAAAGGTTTTACACAGCAAAGGAAGCAATAAACAAAATTAAAAGAAAACCTACAGATTGGGAGAAAATATTTGCAAATGACATCACTGATGAGGGGTTAGTCTCCAAAGTTTGCAAACAGCTTATGACACATAACAGCATTAAAATAAACAATCCATTCTAAAAATGGGCAGAAGACCTGAATAGACTTTTCTCCTAATGGGATATACAGATGGCCAATAGGCACATGAAAAGATTTTCAGCATCACTAGTTATTAGAGAAACACAAGTCAAAACTGCAATGATATATCACCTCATGCTGGTCAGAATGGCTGTTATAAAAAAATCCACAAACAACAGGGGTTTCTGGTTCAAGACGGTGGAGTAGAAGTACGTGTGCTCATCTCCTCCTGTGGGAGTACCAAAACTGCAACTAGCTGTTGAACAATCATTAACAGGAGAATGCTAGAACCCACCAAAAAAAGGTAACCCACGTCCAAAGACAAAGAAGTCACAGTGAAACAGTAGGAGGGGCATTGTCATAGTAAAATCAGATCCCATACCTTCCAGGTGGGTGAGCCATAAACTGGAGAACAAGAATACCAAAGACGTTCTCCCACTGTTGTCAAGGTTCTGAACCCTATGCCAGGCTTCCTAGCCTGGGGATCTGACAAACAGACTGGGAATCTGCAGGGAATCTAATGTTGAAGCCAGCAGGGTTTGATTATAAGACTTCTGCAGGGCTGGGGTAAATAGAGACTCCAGTCATGGAGGGCACAAACAAAATCTTGCATGCAACAAGATCCAGAAGAAAGGAGCAGTGATCCCACAGAGGACTGAACCACTACTACCTGGTAGTGTTGGAGGGTCTCCTATGGAAGTGTAGGTTAGCTCAGGCTCACTACAGGGACAGGGACACTGGCAGCAGCCATCCGGAAAGGCCCCCCTTGGCATATGCCCTCTTGGAGGTTGCCATTAACCTTACCATAGAGCTCAAAGACCTCAGGGCTGGGTCATCTCAGGCCAAACAACTACCAGGGAGAGAGCACAACCCCACCCATCAGGAGATACTTGGATTAAAGCTTTACTGAGCAAATCCCTACCCACCAGAGCAAGACCCAGTTTTTCCCATTGCAAATCCCTCTCGTCCAAAGCTTATAAAAAGCTCTTAGCCTCCTCAAGGACAGACAGAAGAAGCAAGAACAACCACAATCCCACAGCAGGTAGAACAAAAAACCACATTACAGAAAGCTAACTGGGATAAAAAAGCAGAAAATTATGTCTCAGATGAAGGAACAAGATAATCCCCAGGAAAACAACTAATGAAGTGGAGATAGACCAAACTTTCAGAAAAAGAATTAAGAATAACGATAGTGAAGATGATCCAGGATCTCTGGAAAACAATGGAGAAGATGTAAGAAAAGTTTACCAAAAGCCTACAAAACTAAAGAACAAACAAACAGAGATGAATAATGCACTAGAAGGAAGCAATAGCAGGATAACTGAGGCAGAAGCACAGATAAATATCCTGGGGGAAAGAATGGCGGAAATCACTGCCACAGAACAGAATATAGAAAAAAAGAATGAAAAAATGAAGACAGCTTAAGAGACCTGGGACAACATTAAGGCACCAACATTCGCATTATAGGGGCCCCAGAGGGAGAAGAAAGAGAGAAAGGACCTGAGAAAATATTTGAAGAGATAAGAGCTGAAAACTTCCCTAACATCAGAAAAGAAATAGTTAACCAAATCCAGGAAGCACAGAGAATCTTAGGCCAAATAAACGCAAGGAGGGACACTCCAATACACATAGTAATCAAACTGACAAAAATTAAAGATAGAAATAAAATATTAAAAGCAACAAGGGAAGAATGACAAATAACACACAAGGGAACTCCCTTAAGATCATCAGCTAATTTCTCAACAGAAACTCTACAAGCCAGAAGAGAATGGTATGATATATTTAAAAGGATGAAAGAGAAGAACCTACAATCAAGAATACTCTACCCAGCAGGACTCTCCTTCAGATTTGATGGAGAAATCAAAAGCTTTCCAGACACGCAAAAGTAAAAGAATTCAGCACTACCAAAGCATCTTTATAACAAACGCTACAGGAACTTCTCTAGGCAGGAAACACAAGAGAAGGACAACCCTACAGAAAATAGCCCCAAACAATTGAGAAAATGGTAATAGAATCACACATACAACTACCATAAGTATAAATGGATTAAATGTATCAACCAAAAGACATAGACCAGCTGGGCAGATGAAAACACGTGCATGTATGCATTTCCACTTACCACATTACTCTGCTTGACAAACATAATTATTTTATATTCTGAGGTTAATCATGTTCCCATTATGGCTTGCGATTGTAATTATATTTTATTTTTTTGTCTGGCTACAGATTGTGAAAAACTTATAAACATCTCTTACTATTGTGATTATCTAACTATTACTTACTTAATACCACTGTACCATTATTGGTCAAAAGAAAAATAATAGAATTCTATATCACCAAAACTACCATTTAATAGAAAAACCTGTAATCATTTAAAATCCAGATGCATATCAAAATTATCTTGGAATTTTTTGAAAAATACAAATGCCCAGGCATTGCTTTTTTTCTCCAGAATGCCAGATATGTTTCTAATGAGCACTCATGTTTAAAAACAACTGGATTATATTATGATCTTTTATCTAGTTTATTTCATTTTTTCTATTTTATATTCAGTGCTCCAATTTCATTTATTTTATTTATCCAATTTCTCCATCTCCTTTTTTTTCTTTTTTGATGTTCTTTCTCAGACTTCTACCAAGCATAGCAGAAAAACTTATGTATATATAAATAATATGTATAATATATGTATTTTAGAAAAATTTTGAATTTTTACCTAGCTAAAAAATTTATGACATTTGCTTCCTCTTGTTTGACTTAGTATTAATAGAATGCTAGACTTATAATTTAAAAATATATATGTAACAAGCAACAAAGGCTTACTGTATGGCACAGGGCTACAGTCAGTGTCTTATAATAACCTGTGATGGAAAACAATCTGAAGAGTAATAGATGTGTATGTGTATGGCTGAATCACCTTGTTGTGCACCTGAAACGTTGTAAGTGAACTATATTTTAATAAAATATATATGTTAAAGTGGGAAAAAATCTTAGGCATAAAAAAATCTCTGCTCTAGATCAACATGAAACAGCCTTTTTATAAATTAAAATTGGAGTATGACTAATTTACAATGTTGTATAATTTTCTGGTATATGACAAGGTGATTCAGTTGTATATATATAAATATATATACATACATACATACACAGTTGTATACATCTACATATATACATATATATGTACCTATGTGTGTGTGGGTACATATATAGATATATATTCTTTTTGGATTCTTTTCCACTGTAGGTTGTTGCAGGATGTTGAATATAGTTCACTGTGCTATACATAGATCCTTCTTGTTTGTTTTATACATGGTGGTGTCTGTTAATCCCAAACTCCTAATTTATCCCTCCTTGCCTTTTCCCCCTTTAGTAACCATGAATTTGTTTTCTATGTCTCTGAATTTACTTCTGTTTTGTACATACGTTCATTTGTATCATTTTTTTTTCTTTTAGAATCCATACTTAAGTGATATTTGACTTAAGTGATATTTGTCTTTGACTTACTTCACTTAGTATGATAATCTGTGTGCATGCTAAGTCATTTCAGTCATATCCAATTCTTTGTGACGGTATGGACTGCAGCCTGCCAGACTCCTCTGTCCATGGTATTCTCCAAGCAAGAATACTGGAATGGGTTGCCATGTTCTCCTCCAGGGGATCTTCCTGACCCAGGGATAGAACCTGCATCTCTTATGTCTAACCTGTATTGGCAGGCAGGTTCTTTACCACTAACACCATCTGATCATCGCTAGGTCCATCCATGTGTTGCAAATGACATTATTTCATTCTTTTTAATGGCTGAGTAATACTCTATTGTATATATGAACCATATCTTCTTTACACATTCATCTAGTCAATGGACATTTAGGCTACTTCCAAATTTTTTCTATTGTATTAATAAATAGTACGCCTAGGGAAGAAAAAATCCTAAAACAACAAATACTGTCTCAAGAGGGTGTGGATAGAAGGGGACCCTCCTACACCATGGGTGGAATGTAAATTGGTACAGCCACTATGGAGAACAGTATGGAGGTTCCTTATAAAACTAAAAACAGAGCTACTATATTACTCTTTAATTCCATCAATTCAGTTCAATTCAGTTGCTCAGTCATGTCCGACTCTTTGTGACCCCATGAACCGCAGCAGACCAGGCCTCCCTGTCCATCACCAATTCCCAGAGTCCACCCAAACCCATGTCCATTGACTCGTGAGGCCATCCAACCGTCTCATCCTCTGTCACCCCCTTCTCCTGCTCTCAATCTTTCCCAGCATCAGGGTCTTTTCACATGACTTGGCTCTTCACATTAGGTAGCCAAAATACTGGAGTTTAGGACTGATCTCCTTTAGGATGGACTGGCTGGATCTCCTTGCAGTCCAAGGGACTCTCAAGAGTCTTCTCCAACACCACAGTTCAAAAGCATCCATTCTTCAGCACTCAGCCTTCTTCACAGTCCAACTCTCACATCCATACATGACCACTGGAAAAACCATAGCCTTGACTAGATGGACCTTTGTTGGCAAAGTAATGTCTCTCGTTTTTAATATGCTGTCTAAGTTGGTCATAACTTTCCTTCCAAGGAGTAAGCTTCTTTTAATTTCATGGCTGCAATCACCATCTGCAGTGATTTTGGAGCCCAGAAAAATGAAGTCAGCCACTGTTTCCACTGTTTCCCCATCTATTTCCCATGAAGTGATGGGACCAGATGCCATGATCTTCGTTTTCTGAATGTTGAGCTTTAAGCCAACTTTTTCACTCTCCTCTTTCACTTTCATCAAGAGGCTTTTTAGTTCCTCTTCACTTTCTGCCATAAGGGTGGTATCATCTGCATATCTGAGGTGATTGATATTACTCCTGGCAATCTTGATTCCAGCTTGTGTTTCATCCAGCCCAACATTTCTCATGATGTCCTCTGCATATAAGTTAAATAAGCAGGGTGACAATATGTACCTTGATGTGCTCCTTTTCCTATTTGGAACCAGTCTGTTGTTCCATGTCCAGTTCTAACTGTTTGCTTCCTGACTTGCATACGGGTTTCTCAAGAGGCAGGCCAGGTGGTCTGGTATTCCCATCTCTTTCAGAATTTTCCACAGTTTATTGTGATCCACACAGTCAAAGGCTTTGGCATAGTCAATAAAGAAGAAATAGAAGTTTTTCTGGAATGCTCTTGCTTTTTTGATGAACCAGCGAATGTTGGCAATTTGACCTCTAGTTCCTCTGCCTTTTCTAAAACCAGCTTGAACATCTGGAGGTTCATGGTTCAAGTATTGCTGAAGCCTCACTTGGAGAATTTTAAGCATCACTATAATTCCATACTTGGGCATATATCTGAAGAAGACATGATCCTAAAGGATACATGCACCCCGGTGTTCTGTTTACAATAGCCAAAACATGGAAGCAACCTAAATGCCCATCAAAAGAGGAACGGATAAAGAAGATGTGGTATGTATATATACATACATACATACAATGGAATATTACATAACCATTAAAATGAATTAAATAAAGCAACATGATGGACCTGTGAAAATGTCAGTTGCTCAGTCGTGCCTGACTCTTTGTGACCCCATGGACTGTAATCTGCCAGGCTCCTCTTTCCATAGGATTTCCCAGGCAAGAATACTGGAGTGGGTTGCCATTCCCTTCTCCAGGGGATTTTCCCAATCCAGGGATTGAACCCAGGTCTCCCACATTACAGGCAAATTCTTTACAGTCTGAGTCACCAGGGAAGACAGTGTCATACTGAATGACAGAAATCAGACTGAGAAGGAGAAATATCATATGACATCCCTTATATGTGGAATCTAAAAGGAAATGATACAAATGAACTTACTTACAAAACAGAAAGAGACTCACAGACTTAGAAAACAAACTTATGGTTGCCAGGGAGGAAGGGAGAGTCAGAGACTTTGGGAAGGACATGTACACACTGTTATATTTAAAATGGACAACCAACAAGGGCCTATTATACAGCACATGGAACTTGGCTCAATGTTATGTGCCAGCCTGAATGGGACAGGGATTTGGGGAATAATAGATACATGTATATATGTGGCTGAGTCCCTTCACTGTTCATCTGAAAGTACCACAGCATTGTTAATCAGCTATGCCTCAACACAAACAAAAAGCTTAAAGTTTGCAGGAAAAAAACAGGGCTACCGACCATCATTTTCAAATTATATCTAGGGCAGCCATTCACAAGTGATTCAAGAAACTGCTCTCCTTTGGAGAAATAATCACAACTTAGTCTTCCCAATGGTGCTGGGTGTTTAGATTCTCATCTTTCCCGAGAAGTGGCAGTTCCTATAGAAGGAGTATTCAGCAAGGTGTTTCAATCATGAGTAGATTTCTAACCTTGGGCCCTTTCACCTTTGTTTCTATTGTTCTATTAATACATTACTTGCTGAAGTTTTTGAATATTGGCAAAAGCTACCCAGTTCTGTGGTAGCGGTATCCACTGAAAGTGACATGTAGGTTGGGAATGAAATATTTTTTTTGACTGTTGAATTGAACATTTACAACTGGATGAGCAGGTGGAGATATTTTAAGAAACTACATATGATAGATAAAACTAATGCCTCCTACTTCTAGCCTCTCTAATGTCTCTTAGCTCACAGGTTCTCGGCTTATGAAATAAGCACTGTATTAGTCAATAGATCTCCTAAGAAACAGAAACAGTAGGATTTATATAGATGTATATAAAAGGAGATATTATAGATTGGCTAACATGGTTATGTTGGCCAAGATGCCCCATGATACACTGTTTACAAGCTGGACAACCAGGAAAGCTAGCTGTGTAATGCCGTCCACGCCAACAGCCCTGAAAATCAGGGGCTGGTGGTGTAGGATCCACTCTGACTGTGAAAACACAATAACTAGAGGCACCAATGTCCAAGGGCAGGAGAAGACAGAGGTCTCAGCTCAAGTAGGGAAAGAGTGAGTTCACCCTTCCTCAATCTTTTTGTACCAATGGGGCCCTCTGGAAATTTGATGATGCCTACCCACAGTGGGGAGGGTCATCTGCATTATTCAGTTCACCAGTTCAAATGCTAATCTCTTCCAGAAACATTCCCAGAAACAATATATACCAACTATCTGGACAACCCTTGGCCCAGTCAAATTGACACATAGTATTAACTATCACAAGCATGTAGGGGAAAACTTATAAGGACATTCTTCCTGTTTATGTAGAAAATGAAGTAACCTTGTAGGTAGATTTTAAACCTCTATTTGATGGCAAGCATGCACACTGGCCTAGAAAACACACGACTACTGGCCATTAACGTTTTTTTATTCTCATGAATATTTTTGGTTCAAAAAGTCCATTTTTGGACTATGAATTCCATTTTAATTTTCTTGCTCAAAGTGTGATTTGTTATATATATATATATTTATATATGTTAAGTAATTTTATATTTTCACAACTTCTGCCATTCTTTATTAATAAGTAGAGTTGGGATAATCAGTAAGAGCAGTGTTATACTGAGGTGAAATACCTGTAGTTTCCAAAACACTGGCATGCTCATAAGGTGCTCTGAATTGAGTTAGGGCCACAGTATAAAAATTCACAAGGTATTATTTTTCTAGCATTTTCAAAATCATTGAAAAGTATTTGAAACACATGCAACAATGTGGATAAACCTTGAAGATATTAACTGAAACCCAGAGGGCCAAATTTTGTATGGTTTCACATGTATGAGGTACCTAAAGGAGTCAAACTGATAGGGACAGAGAGTATAATGGTGTTGTCAGGGGCTGGAAAGATGGGAGAATGGGAACTTACTATTTAATGTGCACAGAGTTTGGGTAAATGAAAAGGTTCTGAAGATGGATGGTAGTGATAGTTACACAATGCTGTTCATGTCCTCAAAACTGTACACGTAAAATGAGGTATCATCTCACACCAATCAGAATGGCCATCAACAAAAAAAAAAAAAAATCTGCAAACAATAAATTCTATGAGGATGTGGAGAAAAAAGAAAACATCTTGCACAGTTGGAGGGAATGTAAACTGATATAACTATAAAAAAACAGAAAGGAGATTTCTGAAAAAACTAAGAATAAAGCTACCATATGACCCAGAAAACCCTCTACTGGGCATATGACCTGAGAAAACCATAATTGAAAAAGACATATGTACCCCAATGTTCAGGTTCAGGTTCAGTCGCTCAGTCATGTCTGACTCTTTGCAACCCATGAATTGCAGCACGCCAGGCCTCCCTGTCCATCACCAACTCCCGGAGTTCACTCAGACAGGCCCATCGAGTCAGTGATGCCATCCAGCCATCTCATCCTTTGTTGTCCCCTTCTCCTCCTGCCCCCAATCCCTCCCAGCATCNTTCATGGGGTTCTCAAGGCAAAAATACTGAAGTGGTTTGCCATTCCCTTCTCCAGTGGATCACATTCTGTCAGACCTCTCCAGCATGACCCCCCCCCCCTCCATCTTGGGTTGCCCCCATGGGCATGGCTTTGTTTCATTTCAATGTTCATTGAAGCACTATTTACAACAGCTAGGACATGGAAACAACCTGGATGTCCATTGACAGATGACTGGATAAAGAAGATGTGGCACATATATACAATGGAATATTCAGTTCAGTTCAGTCACTCAGTCGTGTCCGACTCTTTGCGACCCCATGAACTGCAGCACGCCAGGCCTCCCTGTCCATCAACAACTCCTGGAGTTNTTCAATGTTCATTGAAGCACTATTTACAACAGCTAGGACATGGAAACAACCTGGATGTCCATTGACAGATGACTGGATAAAGAAGATGTGGCACATATATACAATGGAATATTCAGTTCAGTTCAGTCACTCAGTCGTGTCCGACTCTTTGCGACCCCATGAACTGCAGCACGCCAGGCCTCCCTGTCCATCAACAACTCCTGGAGTTCACTCAAACTCATGTCCATTGAGTCAGTGATGCCAGCCAGCCATCTCATCCTCTGTCGTCCCCTTCTCCTCCTGCCCCCAATCCCTCCCAGCATCAGAGTCTTTTCCAATCAGTCAAGTCTTCCCATGAGGTGGCCAGAGTACTGGAGCTTCAGCTTCAGCATCATTCCTTCCAAAGAAATCCCAGGGCTGATATCCTTCAGAATGGACGGGTTGGATCTCCTTGCATTCCAAGGGACTCTCAAGAGTCTTCTCCAACACCACAGTTCAAAAGCATCAATTCTTTGGCACTCAGCTTTCTTCACAGTCCAACTCTTGCATCCATACATGACCACTGGAAAAACCATAGCTTTGACTAGGTGGACCTTTGTTGGCAAAGTAATGTCTCTGCTTTTCAATATGCTGTCTAGGTTGGTCATAACTTTTCTTCCAAGGAGTAAGCATTGGAATATTACTCAGCCATAAAAAATAATGCATTTGAATCAGTTCCACTGTGGTAGATTAACCTAGAGCCTGCCATACAGAGTGAAGCAAGTCAGGAAGAGAAAAACTGACATCATACATTAATGCATATATATGGAATCTAGAAAAATGGTATTGATGAACCTGTTTGCAGGAAAGGAATGGAAACCTAGTTATAGAGAATGGGCTTATGGACACAATGGGGAAAGAACAGAGTGGGATGAATGGAGAAAGTGGCATCAACATATACACTACCCTTTATAAAATGGATAGCTGGTGAAAAGTTACTATATAGCACAGGGGGCCCAGCCTGACATCTGATGATCTACAGGGGTGGGACTTGGGGAGGTAACGGAGGCTCAAGCAGGAGGTGATACATATATGATTATGGTTGATTTGTGTTGTTGTACAGCAGTTTTCCCCCAAATAAAAATCATAAAAAATAAAAATAAGGCAGAATGAAAAAAAATGGCGAATTTTATGTTATATATATTTTATAATAATACTAATAAGTAATAATGGTATAGACATGCTCCAGGAACTCTGGTTTGCAAGGAAGTAGTTGGCAGAGAGGGGCCACACTGAAGATGTAGTGACGCAGCAGCAAGAAGGCAGCGCTGGAGCTGGCTTATTAGAGCTGACTTATCAGACAAGCTTTTTGTTCTTACCTCTCTCACTATCAAGATGGCATTAGTCTAAGCTTTGGCTCTGACAACTGCCTAGACTGTGCTTTCAGGCCCTACAGCAGAACTGAGGAGTCAGTGTAATTACTGGACTATTAAGGGTTTCAGCTGGACAGACAGCTGGATGGTTACAGGGCAACCACAGAATTGAATGACGGTGCCTCTGATGTACATCTCAGAAGTGAATCTTTGCTCACTGACCTCCTCATGAAGAGATTTCTCCCCTTTTAGCCTCAGATCTCATTTGAAGAACTTGATAAATGCAGTAATGGATATTTGAGCACTTCTGAATACCAACCTGTGTTCAGATAATTTAGGTTTAATGGCTGGCCTGTCATTGGTAGAAGAAAGATGGCTGTCTGAGAAAATGCACTGCAGGGCGATGGCACAGACACACCATAGCCCTACTGAGATTTCATCGCTCAGACACATATTTGGTATACCTTCAGATTCAGGAATGAAAGATTCACCAGACTTTTAGTTAAGTTGCTTTAGGTAAAATAGAACATGTATATAATTTGGGATTCAGAAGAAATATTAATAACTTGGGATGGGTTTATAATATCATCTAAAATAAAGCTGTTTCCTAAGGAAAAATATCATATCATATACAAAAAGGGGTAAATGACATGGTTTTCTTTCCTTGGATTCTTTTAATGCAGAATGTCTCCTGGATATCACCCATGGAGCAGCCCACTGTTCTACCGGGTGCTTCCCATTCCAGAAAAACTGTTTCAAAGCATGTTGTGTCAACAAAGAGACTATTTTTGTACCTGCCTTCATTTGTATGCACATACACTCATAATCCAGATGCCCCCTCCTGCGCTGTGTACTCTTCTGACTTGCTCCCTGATCCAACTACACCTGCCTTCTCAACCTCCTTAGAAGCATCTGACTTATAATTTTTATCCTTCAAATTTGAACTCAGTCTCCATCTGTAACTCCTCGCTTTTTCTTTGTCCTTCTCTACTGTGCAAATCGCCCAGGTATCTCATTGATCAAGCTGTTTGGATCTCACATATCTGCTGGTTCCTTCTCATCTTAGCTTTCAGATACTGTCCTGATTGTAGGCTGTGAATGAAGTTGGATTTATCATATCCATTTATCCAACTCCACACTGTCTAGACCATCCACATCGCAAGACAACTCTAATCGAACTCAGTTCTCCATCCTGGCTTCAATTCATTCAACTCATTTGATCTATCATCCGATATCCAGGGCTGACAAAAGGCATGCTTTGAGGAAAATATTTAAATCCTAATCATTTTCACAGTGTCCATAGTGATAGTGTTAAAATAGGAGCAAGAAGAAAATTATGCTTTGTAGAATAGCATCAATAGAGCTGTTGTCATTTATTTGCTAAAGTAGTATCTGACTCTTTTGTGACCCCATGGACTATAGCCTGCCAAGCTCCTCTGTCCATGCAATTTCTCAGGTATGAATACTGCAATGGGTTGTCATTTCCTTCTCCAGGGAATCTTCCTGACCCAGGGACAGAATCTGTGTCTCCTGCATTACAGGGAGATTCTTTACCACTGAACCATCTGCTGCCTCTGTGGTAAAGAATCTGACTGCCAATTCAGGTTTCCCTGGTGGCTCAGACAGTAGAGAATTTGCCTGCAGTGCAGGAGACCTGGGTTTGATCCCTGGACGGGGAAGATCCGGTGGAGGAGAGTATGGCAACCCACTCCAGTATTCTTGCCTGAAGAATCCCCGTGGACAGAGGAGCCTGAGTCACAAAGAGTTGGACATGATTGAGTGACTAAGCACAGTACAGCCAATGCAGGAGACATGGGTTCACAGGTTCAATCCCTGGGTCAGGAAGATCCCCTGGAGAAGGAAATGACAACCCACTCTAGTATTCTTGCCTGGAGAATCCCAGGGAAAGACGAGCCTGGTAGGCTGCCATTTATGGGGTTGCACACAGTTGGACACGACTGATGTGACTTAGCAGCAGCAGCAGCAGCAGTATAAAATCAAAACCAGGAATCTGACATTGGTAAAGTGTGTGTACTTTGTACTACATCATTCACATGTGTAGATTCATGTAACCACTAGCACAATCAAGACACAAAACTGTCGCATCACACAAAGATCTCCCTCCTGTCACACCTACCCTCCTCAGCCCTAGCAGCTGCTAATCTTGTTTTTTATTTCCATTAATTTGTAATTTTGATACAAATTAATGGCATCACACAGAGTATGACCATTTGAGATTGGCTATTTTTTTTTTTTTGCATGCAGCATGATGCCCTTGAGACCCACCAAGTTGATTTGTGTTTCAATAGTTTGTTTCTTTTTCTTGCAGAGTAATATTCCATGATATGTTGTACCATTATGATCTGTTTAACCATTTACCTATTGATTGACAGTTTGATTGTCTCCCATTTTTGACTGTTATAAATAAAGCTAGTATGAACATTACTGTATAGGTCTAATGTAGTCATGAGACTTACTAATTTGTTATACTATGTATTTAAATAATAATACTTTGAATTAAGGAAAATGTTAATTTCACTTCTTGCATTTTAAAATACAGTTACTAAAATATTTAAAATTAAATATACCTCATTTATTTCTATTGACTCTCACTGTGATAGAGTAATGTTTGAAGGAAGTAGTTTTGTGGCAACTTGTAATGTGGATATTGGGGAAGAATGTTTAGATTTCAGCCTTCATAAATGAGGAGGCATAGTTCTTGAAAAGTTGAGACAGAACAGTCCAGAAAGAAAGAAGACTGAAGATAACGGCCCCAAAAGAGAAAAGAACTTTTCATGTTCAAGAAACCAAAATAGCCTATATAGTAGAAGCAGTATTGATTGAAGAGGGAATGGCATGGCCCACCATCTTGAGGTAGACAATATTTACATAACTCCAGATTCTCTACTTTCCTTTTTCATTCTACTCCATTGACACTAATGCCCAAAATATCCTTGTCTACTTTCTCTGAGGGTAATAGGTAGGAAAACTTAAGACAGAAAGTATTTTCAAAGTGATTCTTTAAGTGGAGCAGAAATTCCCAAATAGACACTGAATGATATGTTAGTCCTGGTAATATATCTATTTGTTTAAAACGTAATGTAAATTACAAAATTAGTGTATCAGTTAGCTTTTGTGCATAACAAACAATCCCAATAGTTAGTGACTTAAAATGACAACCACTTATTTAGCTCACAACACTGTGGGCTGGCAATCTGTGCTAAGCTCAGTTAGGTGTTACTTCTGGTCTTGTCCATGCTAGCTTCTATGATCTGTGGTCGGTTGGCTAGACACTGACTGGCCTAGGGTGGCCACATGGACTCTCTTCTTTCAGTAGAATAGCACAGGCTTGCTATGATGATATCAAGGTTCTAGGAGAGTGAGGCCTCTTGAGACCTAGGCTAGAGACAGGCACACCACTGGTTCTGTTATAATCTATAATCAGTGCAAGTCATAGGGCCAGCCAGGTTCCAGGTGCTGGAGACAGAGTTAACCTCCTAAAGAGAAGAAATGTAAAGTCACATTACAAAGGGTATGGAGATCAGGACAGGTAGTGAATTAGGACCACAGTTAATAACAGTGGTGTACTGGTAAATGGTGAATGATTGGCTCTTTCAAAGAGGTTAGAAAGGAGCAAACAGCCCTTATTGTTGTGGTTTCCAACTCCGTGGTGCAAATAGTTTCACCATGGCTGACTCCAAGCTACCATGTGACATTGTTGAACAAGGAAGCACGTGTTGGCTCTCAACAGTCATGTAAGCCAGCTCCAGCATAGCACTGAGTGTGTGCTTAGTTGCTCAGTCGTGTCCAACCCTTTGTGACCCCCATGGACTATAACCCACCAGGCTCCTCTTTCTATGGGGATTCTCCAAGCAAGAATACTGGAGTGGGTTGCCATGTCCTCCTCCAGGGGATCTTTTCAAGCCAGGGACTGAACCCAGGTCTCCTGTTCTGCAGGCAGATTCTTTACCATCTGAGACACCAGTGAAGTCCATAGAACTGAGAGTGACCTCTAAATATGGAAACTGGCAGCAGAATGCTCCTATTTCTGGCATTCGTCAATCAGGATGGCATACTAAGACCCTTGTTCTCTCTTTAAAAAGTCCACTGCAGGAAGCTACATTCTCCAACAATAGGAATAAAGTCCTCCAAATTCCAGTATTAGGTACAAAGATTTTAGAGGTCTTTGCAACTGAAACTATAAAATAAATGGCACACATTGTTATCATCTAATTCTCCAACTTCCCAGGTGACTGAAGATAGGATTATGTGTGTATGGTTGGCAATCAAAAGAGATCTATAAATCATAATTGGAAACACTGTCAAGTTCAGGAATATTAATGACTGTTTTCTTTCCTTCAGTCTCCAAGAAGACAAAAATTGATGCATCAGAATTTCACATAGAGCAAAATAACCTTAAATAACCTTAATTTTGCTTTATTATGTGCTACACAAACACTTGCCTAATTTTTTTGCTCCATCTCATCTGAGGTCAGATGCTAATACCACCTCCAATGAGAACATGGGCTTTTCCTAGGCAGTGACAATGGTATCTATCTTATTTTCAAAAATAAGTTATTAGCCTTTCTGCAAAAAGTTTGAAAAACTTCATAGAGTTGGGCTTCTGTTGGAGCTTATGGGAAGAAGACTGGTTCCTAATAGGAAAAGTAGTACATCAAGGCTGTATATTGTCACCCTGCTTTTTAAATTTATAAGCAGAGTACATCATGAAAAACCTGGGCTGGATGAAGCACAAGGTGGAATCAAGATTTCTGGGAAAAATATCAAATATCAGATATGCAGATCACACTACCATTACGGCAAAAGTGAAGAGAAACTAAAGAGCCTCTTGATGAAAGTGAAAGAAGAGAGTAAAAATGTTGGCTTAAAGCTCAGCATTCAGAAAACTAAGACCATGGCATCTGGTCCCATCACTTCATGGCAAATAGATGGGGAAACATTGGAAACAGTGGCAGACTTTATTTTTTGGGGGCTCCAAATTCAATACAGATGGTGATTGCAGTCATGAAATTAAAAGACACTTGCTCCTTGGAAGAAAAGTTATGACCAACCTAGATAGCAAATTAAAAAGCAGAGACATTACTTTGCCAACAAAGATCCATCTAGTCAAGGCTATCATTTTTCTAGTAGTTATGTATGAATGTGAGAGTTGGACTATAAAGAAAGCTGAGTGCTGAAGAATTGATGCTTTTGAACTGTGCTATTGGTGAAGACTCTTGAGAGTCCCTTGGACAGCAAGGAGATCCAACCAGCTCATCCTAAAGAAGATCAGTCCAGGGTGTTCATTGCAAGGACTGATGTTGAAGCTGAAGCTCCATTACTTTGGCCAGCTGATGCAAAGAGCTGACTCATTTGAAAAGACCCTGATGATGGGAAAGATTGAGAATGGAAGAAGAAGGGAAAGACAGAGGATGAGGTGGTTGGATGGCATTACCGACTCAATGGACATGAGTTTGAGTAAGCTCTGGGAGTTGGTGATGGACAGGGAGGCCTGGTGTGCTGTAGTCCATGGGGTCACGAAGAGTCGGACATGACTGAGCAACTGAACTGAACCGAACTGATGGGAAGAAGTTGGCAAGCTGTCCACTTCTAAAGTCTTTAATCATGTGTATTTTCACAGAGTATTGGGTGTAAGAAACTCTTCCCTGTTGAAGAATATTGGTCAATACAGTAAAAGGGGATTTTGCTGCTATGGGTAAAGAAAGGAGTCTCCCTGATAATTAAATACTCCAAACTCACAGTACAGTTCTGGACAAAGAATCATTGAGTTTGCGGTGGGTAGGGGGGGTGTCTTGTTTCTTTCTTTCTTTTTTGCTTTAGACCATTGGGTTTATCACTGACTATTGTTATGTCTTCAAGCCATCCAAAATCCTAAATAAACAGGGGCTTCCTACTGATGCATCAGCTTCCAACTGAAGTCTCCATGCGTAGAAATGCCTGCCTCGGGACACAACGTGCACCATCTGGCTCTCCTCCTCATGCTGGCTCCTCCACAGCAGCAAGCAGAGTGAAGGGCAAGGGTCAGGATGGGTCTAGTTTATGCAGCCCAAGTCAGATCAGCCGAGGGGCCTCAATAATATCACCATCATCATCAATAACCTACCTCTGATTCCACAGCTCCCTCCCAACCTTAAGCTGCCCACTCCCAGTGGAGACTGTCCAGAGCATCTTATTCAATGACTGTCATCCACGCAAGGTCCTCATATCCCAGAAGACCTGAGGATGATGCTGGCAGCAGGGGGATAAAGGTATCCAGTGCACTAAAGTCTTTCAGGAACACACAAGGAAGCAGAGGTACTGCAAGCAAACTGTCTATGTGCTTGTGAGGTGTGGTGTGATGTGTATTCCAGGTGGGCCAAATCTGTAGTTGAATAAGACTGTTTTAACTTGCTTCTCCAGTCTGTCTCCCTTCACCCTCCCTGTCTTTTCTTTCACAAGTATCTTACTGAGGACGTACAAAACGGCTGGCACTGCTATGGGTCTGGAAGATTAAGAGAGAAAGAGACAAAGACCACTGCGACCCTTGGGACTCATTCCAGTCAGCAGGGAGAAACAATCGCAGATTAATAAATACGTTACTTAGTGCTTTAGACTATGGTGAGACTTGAGAAAAACCTAGACAGTGTATTAAACTTAAAAGGTAGAGGCATCACTTTGCTGACAAAGGTCTATATAGTCAAAGGTATGATTTGTCCAGTAGTCGTGTACTGATGTGAGACTTGGACCATAAAGAAAGCTGAGCACTGAAGAACTGATGTTTTGGAGTTGTAGTGCTGGAGAAGACTCTTGAGAGTCCCTTGGACTGCAAGGAGAACAACCCAGCCAATCCTAAAGGATATCAACCCAGAATATTAATGGGAAGGACCGATGCTGAGGCTCCAATACTTTGGCCACCTGATGTGAAGAGTTAACTCATTGGAAGAGACCCTGATTCTGGGGAAGTTTGAAGGCAAAAGGAGGTGAGGGCAGCCGAGGATGAAATGGTTAGATAGCATTACTGCTTCAATGGAGGTGTATTTGAGAAAACTCAGGGAGACAGTGGAGGACAGAGGAGCCCGGTATCCTACAGTCCATGAGGTTGCCAAGAATCAGACATGATTTAGAGTCTGAACAACAACAAAGGCTTGAGAGTAAATAAAAAGGCAGAGAAGGGGGCTAGTGAGTAAGGAAAAAATAGATTAAATTTCAGTTCAAGGAAGAGAAGATGTCTCTAAGAAGATGATATCTGGGCAAAAATCTGAAGGCAGTAAGGGTGGAAACCATGAGAACATTTGGGCAAAGGGTTCTAGTCTGAGGCAAAGGCATGGACATGTAGATATGCTTAGTGGACCCACAAAAGGTGGCTCATAAGCTGGAGAAGGGTGAATGGGGACAGGGACACATGAGGACAGAGATGAGGAGGACAGACTTCTTGAAGTGCTGTCCCAGAACAGCAGTATCAGCATTATCTTGTTAAAGTGCAAATGTGGGATCCTCACCCTAAGCCTATTGTACCAGCAACTCTTAGGGGTGGAACCCAGAAATCTGTGTGTTTTACCAAATTCTCCATGTGATTCTGATTCACACTGTAGTTTGAGAAGCCAAGATTTAGGGCATCATCTGCCACGGAAGCACTTAAAAAAAAAAGCTGAGTAGAATAAGAGGTGATATGAATGTTTGGTGACTTGATCTGGAATTATATCTGATTTTGGTAAAGATGTGTTTATCTGGTTGGATGTGGCTAGGTACATTCACTTTCCTGAACACAAAATAGAATGATAGAGAGCTGGTTATGTGGAGTCTGCTTCCTTAGTATGGCCTCCCGGGGGTTCCCTTCAGCCTCTCTGGAGAGTGGCTGGTCATGGAAGAAAGGATGTTCGTCTGATATCAACACACTGCAAAGGAAACCTGGGTTTAGTTGCAGGTCTCTCTCATCACAACTCTTGAATGTCTGCAACACAGAAATTTTTCTGTATATGAAAGATTGAGCCTAATCTTTAAGATTGAGCCCCATTTGGGGAATCCTCTACCTGATGGGGATCCATCTGTTAACTAAGCAAATGTTGGTAATGGTATAAACCCTGCTTGGGTGTTACCAGCAACTATATTTCTTACTGGGATGACTCCTTGGTTATCTTTCCTAAAATAACACAATGACATTCCATTTGACTATGGGATGCTGGAGCAGAATGGTGATGCTACAGAGAAGAGTGCCCAAAATGTCACTTCACTATATTGTGAAGTGATTTACAATATGCGTAGATTTCACATGCTTCCCCTCTATAATGTGGAGCTCACCACCTAGGGGTGGGTGCCTAGCCTACCAGACTACGTTCCCAGTGGCCATTGTGTCCAAATATTACCGTGTTACTTATCCTGGCCAATAGAACGTGTGCAGAAGGGCAGTCAGTCAGTTCCCAATGAGAGCTTTCATTTTGGCTGGATGCAGAGAAAGATGACATGCAGGAAGATGGTAACACTTCAAGGCAGAAGGAGTCTGGGTCTCTGACCTATTGCCTGGAGGAGACTCACCTGCTGACCAGGGGCACCAGCATTCGACTTCATCCAAGAGAGAAATCAAATTCTATTGGGTAAGTGAATGAAATTCTGGGGGTTAACTGTTATAATCATGAGCAATACCATAATATGCATGTCACTTTTCTCTGATATCAACACTATGCTGTTAGCATATAGTTTTAACTTCCTATCAAAGAGGAAAAAATTGAGTATTAGAATGAAATCACTTGCCTAAAGTCCTTTGGCTAGCTGGCAGCAGATATAGGACCCACGTCAAACTCTTCTGGCTTTTAATGTATGATTTTTACATTATATTTAATGTGCCAAAGGATGGCACACAAATACAAAACAGTTACAACAATGATTATTTACCACTTGGCAAAATTTCAGCATTTATATCCCAAGGAAGACTGCCAGTGATGTTGTTGACAAAATTATTGCATATTTTAAAAGATGGATTCTATTGTAATATAAATACAGTTTTCCTTCTTTAAATACACAGATCTATAAAGGAAAAACATTGCAACAGTAAAATCTGTACTGGTTGGGGCAATGTTTCATTTTTTACTAAGTCTTGATTTTAGTCTAGAAATTGTATGTTTCTACAAAGCTTCCCCACTATGCAGTGAACTGGTCAACCCAGTAATACAAACTAGAGGAAGGAAATATTGCCTGTACAGTAATTCCTAATTTCTACATCTTGAAATGGTATCCAAAATGTATGGACATTTCTAGAGAGGGTTATTTAAATAGCACTGTCATTTTCCTTTCTCTGTTATGCATAATAATCATCCTTTGAAATTTAAATCTTTGAAAAACTGTCAAAATGCATTTTCCTCTCCAATTTGTTTGTCCCACTCTCTGAAACATCAGTTTTATGAAATATACAAAACTCAGTGAAGACTGCCCCTCCCATTGAACATGTAAGGCTGGGTTACCCCTTGGAGGTCATATCCAGCAGGCTTGCTCTAAACTCAGATGAAGACAGGAAATTTATATTACCAATGAGACGGGCAGTTTTAAAATATATTCCCTCTCAGTAGAAGAGAGAAACTGAATGAAAAGAGCATTTAAAATGATTGCCTTTTACGTCCACTTTTCTCCATGCAACTGACCTTTATTGCTTTAGTTGTTCAGGAATCCCAAACTGCCTTTCTCTGTCTGACTTACTTCACTTAGTATGATACTATCTAGGTACATTCATGTTGTAATTTAGTGTGAAATCTAAAAAAAAAAAAAGATACAAATGAACTTATTTACAAAATAGTAACAGATTCAGAAAACAAACTTATGGTTAACAAAGGGGAAAAGTTGAGGAGAAAGATTAATTAGGAATTTGGGATTAACAGACACATTACTACATACGAATTAATCAACAAGGACCTACTGTATAGCACAGGGCAGGCTACTCAATACTCTAACCTGTAAGGGAAAAGAATCTGAAAAAGAATAGATATATGTGTATGTATAACTGAATCACTTCGCTGTGCACCTGAAACTAACACAACATTGTAAATCAACTATACTCTAATAAAAATAAAAATAAAAAAGACTCTCAAACTGGAAATTACCCACATACCCATCAGCCAAATGCATAAATAGTGGTGTATTCCTACGATGGAATAATGATAAACTAGTGCTGTCCAATGTTTTGTTGCCCCAACCACTGCAGGTTTTACTGTCGCAATGTTTTTCCTTTATAGATCTGTGTATTTAAAGAAGCAAAATTGTATCTATATTACAACAGAGTCCATCTTTCAAAATATGCAATAATTTTGTCAACAACATCATTGGCAGTCTTCCTTGGGATATGAAGGCTGACATTTTGCTGAGTGGTAAATAAGCATTGTTGTTACTGTTTCGTATTTGTGTGTCATCCTTTGGCACATCCTTGGAGAGAACTGAGTGAAAAGTGTCATGAATTCCAGAAACACAACATTGATAAGCCAGATACCAGATTCAGCCTTATTAGGAGGCATTGCAAATAGGTATTACATATAGGTGTTACAAACAGGCAGAGACGTTTCTTATTAACATATCAAGGTCACACTGCATGACAGAAAGAACCCCAGATAACATGTCAGAACTCCTGACACAGACGAAAGGATCATCTCTGCGGCTCAATTATCTCCTCTCAGCAAAGCTTCGAAGAGAGAACTTGTGGATCCTAACCACATCTGCAAAGTTTAATCAAAACAGAAGGACATATAGCACTTCCCCTTTTCTTTCCAGTTCAGTAGATCGACATCCTCTTTTGTCCAAGAAAAAAGTAATCACAAGAGAGTCTTCCACTTCCAATGGTTTTCTATAGTAAATCAGACCTCTAGTCACCCCATCCAGCCCTGAAATACTATGGCTCTTTGATACTGTGGGAGTTTGGACTTTGAAAATTAACAAGCTGTATGTTTTACATAATTGGAAAATTGCATATCACAGTATAATCCTATCTGGAAATAAACATTTTGGTCAGACAGAGGAACTTTGTCTGATATCCATTAAATCTCATGAAATACTTAATTTTTCAAAAGAAACAAGAGTGTATTTGCTGCTTCTGTTTTTTAAAATGATTTCTTTCACTTTCTTATGCAGCTTTCATCCTGTATCCGTGGCAGTACCAAAGGCAACCATCATGCAAGGATGACATTTACTGCTTTTTTTCTTTTTTAAATGGCTCATGGCTGTGAGTTGCATGCTGTGTATCATAGCCTCATAAATACAAAGCTAAAGGACATTTACAATCAGAAAAGTATTCACAGAAACACAGTTCTGACCTATAAATGTCAAATTATTTTATTAAACAAGACCTTCTCAAAAACAGGCAGGGGAGGCAATACAACTTGTGGGGTGTGAGTGACACACAGTTGTCACTGTTAATCAGTTATTCAAAAGTCATCCAAAAGTTGAGTTAGTTTATACAGTAGCAAATGTGGAGTATGATGAATTGTGTACACCATACACCTACCCTGACCTCTGCCTGAACCACCCCTAAATCCCTCCTTCCTGACCACATGAATGCCTGGCTAGAAACTACAATTCCCAGAGTCCCTTACAGGTCCCAGAAGACTGTGTGATTTGCCATAAAGATAAGTGAAAATTACGTGTGCAACTTCTACATCATCTTAAAGATGTAAAGATGTTTTCCTTGGGTGTGTTCCCTATTTTGTCCTGTTGCTTGTGAGCAAGGGCAATTAGAAGGTTGGAAACCACAACTTGAAGATGGTTGAGTCTCTCAGACTGGATCCTTGAATTACATTGCAGAGCAGAGCTTGCCTCGATGCCCTATACTATTGAGAAGGAGAAAGAAATAAGCATCTATCTTGTGGGACATCTTGTATACTTGAGACTCTTTGTTACAATATCTTAACTTTTACCTTAAGAAAGAAAGTACTTAAGAAAATGTTTTGTGTTTACTTTGAAATGAGCTAAAGTATAAGAAGGGATGGAGGAAGAGAGTCGAGCATTACTTCTTGGCTTCCTTCTGAGAGAGAATCCAGTAGAATTTAACAAAGATATTTCTATAAATGTACCCCTTCAGAGGGGCTAACTTGAGTCATATCACTGAAATCTGCCATCCACTGTACTGAAACAAGTATCATACAATATCTTTACTGTACACAGGAAGCAACTAATGGCAAACAGAAACCTAGCAAGAGTAACAGGAATAAGAGAACGTGCTTCATTCTTCAATACAATGGGTATTATGAGAAAATATCTTCAGGAAAAGCAAAATCAAGTTAGAAACTTTATTAGTGGTATAATGTTGTTTGGCTGGTGTTACCCATTGTCTCATTTTTCAAGAAAATAAGAATTCTCCTTACTTCTGGTTATAATGCCTTCTTCCCCCTCATAACCTCAGAAGAAATATACAAACATATAAACGGACTTATAGTACAGCAACATGAGATATGGATAAGTNGGGACATCTTGTATACTTGAGACTCTTTGTTACAATATCTTAACTTTTACCTTAAGAAAGAAAGTACTTAAGAAAATGTTTTGTGTTTACTTTGAAATGAGCTAAAGTATAAGAAGGGATGGAGGAAGAGAGTCGAGCATTACTTCTTGGCTTCCTTCTGAGAGAGAATCCAGTAGAATTTAACAAAGATATTTCTATAAATGTACCCCTTCAGAGGGGCTAACTTGAGTCATATCACTGAAATCTGCCATCCACTGTACTGAAACAAGTATCATACAATATCTTTACTGTACACAGGAAGCAACTAATGGCAAACAGAAACCTAGCAAGAGTAACAGGAATAAGAGAACGTGCTTCATTCTTCAATACAATGGGTATTATGAGAAAATATCTTCAGGAAAAGCAAAATCAAGTTAGAAACTTTATTAGTGGTATAATGTTGTTTGGCTGGTGTTACCCATTGTCTCATTTTTCAAGAAAATAAGAATTCTCCTTACTTCTGGTTATAATGCCTTCTTCCCCCTCATAACCTCAGAAGAAATATACAAACATATAAACGGACTTATAGTACAGCAACATGAGATATGGATAAGTATTATCACTGTTATTTATTTTTAGATGAGGAGATGAGAAAGTGAAACCTTCTGATCTAATCAGTTATAGCATGACTCTTCAACATTCTTCTTAATCACTGTATCATATCTCTCCCTGTTAGCCAGGGCACAGACCGTGATAGACTAAACACGGCTGCAAATTTGGTGTCAGTCCTCCTGTTAAGACCTAGAGTAGAACTTCCTGGTGGTCCACTGTTCAGAAATCCACCTTGCAATGCAGGGGACATGGTTTGGATCCTTGATCCAGGAAGATCCCACATGCTGAGAGGCAACTAATTTGTGTGCCACAACCACTGAAGCCTTCAGTCTGGAGCCTAGGCTCCGCAACAAGAGAAGCCACCAGAATGAGGAGCCCCCACTTGCCTCAAGTGGAAAAAGGCCCACATGCAGCAATGAAGACCCAGCATAGCCAGAAATAAATGAGTAAATAAAATCATTTAAAAAGTATGTAGAGAAAAACTCTCTCCCCTTAAATCTGGGCTGTTTATAAAAGACTGTGGCCCGAGTTATGTGATGCCAGGAGTTCTGGGTTCGGGCTTTAAGAGCCTGGCAGCTTCCATTTCCTGTTTCCTGGAATGCTTGCTTTGGAGTACAATGTCCAGCTACCATGAGGCCATCATGCTAGACTGACCATGCTCCACTCAACATGGAGTTGAAGTTGTCTTGGATTCTCCAGATTAGTCCATCCACTGGCTGCACACTACTGAGGAATCGTCACCAAAATTATTTGAGATAAAGAATCACCTAGCCAAGCGTTGAATGAATTTGTGACTCACAAAATCATGAGATATCATAAACTGTCTTTTTTGAACCAACTTTTGGGATAGTTTGGTACAAAGCAATAGATCACCAGAACACAGAATTTCCTAATTTAAAGCTTATAATGTACACATGCAGATTTATAGATAATATATATGTGTGTGTATTTTCTTATATTCACATACTTAAAAGTGAGTTGTTGTACCCTATTAATATATTTCAAAAATATTTCCTTCTTAATGTTTAATTGTGTTTTGAATCAAGTAATAGCAGCTTGTTAGTATTCACTTCAGTTCAGTTCAATTGCTCAGTTGTGTCCAACTCTTTGCGACTCCATGGACTGCAGCACGCTAGGCCTCCCTGTCCACCACCAACTCCTGGAGTTTACCCAAACTCCTGTCTATTAATTTGGTGATGCCATCCAACCGTCTCATCCTCTGTCATCCCCTGCTCCTCCTGCCCTCAATCTTTCCCAGCATCAGGGTCTTTTCAAATGAGTTGGCTCTTCGCATCAGGTGGCCAAAGTATTGGAGCTTCAGCTTCAGCATCAGATCTTCCAAAGAACACCCAGGACTGATCTCCTTTAGGATGGACTGATTGGATCTCCTTGCAGTCCAAGGGACTCTCAAGAGTCTTCTCCAGCACCACAGTTCAAAAGCATCAGTTCTTCAGTGCTCAATTTTCTTTATAGTCCAGCTCTCACATCCATACACGACCACAGGAAAAACCATAGCCTTGACTAGATGGACCTTGGTTGGTAAAGTAACGTCTCTGGTTTCTAATATGCTGTCTAGGTTGGTCATAACTTTCTTTCCAAAGAGTAAGCGTCTTTTAATTTCATGGCTGCAAACACCATCTGCAGTGATTTTGGAGCCCCCCAAAATAAAGTCTGACACTGTTTCCATTGTTTTTCCATCTATTTGCCATGAAGTGATGGGACCAGATGCCATGATCTTAGTTTTCTGAATGTTGAGCTTTAAGCCAACTTTTTCACTCTCCTCTTTCACTTTCATCAAGAGGCTTTTTAGTTCCTCTTCACTTTCTGCCGTAAGGGTGGTGTCATCTGCCAATCTGAGGTTATTGATATATCTCCTGGCAGTTTTGATTCCAGCTTGTGCTTCTTCCAGCCCAGCATTTCTCTGTACTCTGCATATAAGTTAAATAAGCAGGGTGACAATATACAGCCTTTTCTTATTTGGAACCAGTCTGTTGTTCCATGTCCAGTTCTAACTGTTGCTTCCTGAACATTCAATTCTGAATATACACTTTATAAGTGTATCAAATAGATTAGTAACTCGTGGTCATGGAAATTTGAGCAGAATTTTCTTGATCTTTCTTAGATAATCATTTAAGTCATTATAACCTCCATTCAGGAGGAGAGGAAATAACTGTTTTATTTCAGAACTGTTTTTGTATGATTTCTGTCCTCTGAAAACAGTAGCCAAGTATTGGCATATCTCTATTAGAATATATATGTCTATTTAAAGTACATAGCTCTCATATACAACCTAAAAAAATTGAACATACACTCCTAAATTCATACTAAAAGCAAATAAAACCACTCTAAAGGGTGACAGAAATCCAAACATAAAGCAACGTAAACGACTCTCTATGTCTCTACACTTTTCAGAAGAAAATCTTGGACCCTACACTTTCATTTTTCCTCTTTGTGGTTAGTTGCTGCACAGTGGATATAAGGCAATCCATTCCTGCCTGGATTTAAATCTTCCATGGCTGGAAGAATAACACAGTTTTGCATTCACATATAAAGATGATATCGATATACCTTTAACAGAATGGCATGTTGGAAGGGCCATTCACTTTTTCTCCATGGCCCTTTCTCATGACTAAGAAAAATGGCCAAGATTAGGTAGGGAGTCAATGGATAGGTCAGCAAAAAGGTAATCGGTCACTTGGAAAGGGAACCCATGGACTTTACCAGAGCATAACACTGTGCACGAGAACTGTGTTTCTGTCCACTGTTATTAGTGACATGTGAAAGTATCAGTTGCTCAGTTGTGTCTGACTCTNGGTAGGGAGTCAATGGATAGGTCAGCAAAAAGGTAATCGGTCACTTGGAAAGGGAACCCATGGACTTTACCAGAGCATAACACTGTGCACGAGAACTGTGTTTCTGTCCACTGTTATTAGTGTCATGTGAAAGTATCAGTTGCTCAGTTGTGTCTGACTCTTTGTGACCCCGTGGAATGTAGCCTGCCAGGTTCCTCTGTCCATGGAATTCTCCTGCCAAGAATATTGTAGTGAGTAGCCATTCCCTTCCCCAGGGAATCTTCTTGACCCAGGGATCGAACCCCGGTCTCCAGCATTGCAGGCAGATTCTTTACCATCTGAGCACCAGGGAAGCCAGTCATTAGTGTCATGCTGCAACCAATAAACAAAAGCATCTTTTAGAAGCTGCATTCACTGTTTCTGGACACCAGCACAAGCACACCACTGACTTAATGATGCAATAACTTTTGTCATATTGGGGAAATGAGACATTTTTAGTTTTGCTAATTTGAATGGGGGAGGGGATGCTGCCTCTAAGACACAGTTAATTAAATGCAGAAACGAAAGGGAATGGGCATTTATACACTGACCAGTCTACTGAAGAAAGAAGAGTGGAGCCCTCCTGCAGATCAGCACGGACTCTTCTAGGGACCTGCTGAGTGCCCACTGGCCACAGCATGTTCAAGAGAACTCATTTGCTTGGATCCACAGGATCACAAGAGACATTTTCTTAAATGGAAGTATAGTTGATTTACAATGTTGTGCTGGTTTCTGCGGCACAGAATGGAAGCATGTTCCTCTTTATATTCTTTTCCGTTATGGGTTATCACATATTCCGTTATGTTGAGAATACAGTACGCCTCTGTTTCTTATCTGTTTGATATATAAAAATTTGCACCTCTTAACCCCATACTCCTACTCCATCCTGCCCCACCCCCTTCCCCTTGGCAATGACAAGTCTGCTCTCTATGTTTGTGAGTCCATTTCTGTTTCACAGATAAGTTCATTTGTGTCGTACTTTAGGTTCGACATATGAGTGATATCATAAGGTATATGTCTTTTGATGACACTTTTTTTTAATGTGTCATGGAACACAAAATCTAACCTTGCCCTAATTGCAGAATTCAGTAGAAATTTGTATAGTAAAACACATTTGACATATATATGGTTGTAACTGTAACTGCACACGTTGTGACAGGCCTTCTAAGACATACATGGCAAATTTCAAATGGCTGGCCATACTCGCTTTTTAGAGGTAAAAAGTGATCTGATTATTATTTTATATTTAATGAAGTATATTTAGGGTTGTTTCTCCAGAACTCAGATTACTATTACACTGGGTTGACAAAAAGTTCATTCAGGTTTTTCTGTAATATGTTATGGGAAAACCTGAACAAACTTTTTGGCCACCATAATATTTACATGCTCTTTAAAATTTCTTATATATTTATCTATACACATGGTATTGTTAAATAGTTAACTAGTGTTCTTCCAGAAATATCTCAGAGAACCCTTTTAATTTCCATTTTTAAGTAGTTACCTTATTTTTAAGTGATTCACTTGTCTTTTCTTCCACAGTTCAGCACAATCATAGTAAATGTCTTCCTTCCTCTATTCTCTTGAGACTATGTTATACAGCAGAGATTGGCACAACATTGTAAATCAATTATGCTGCTACTGCTAAGTTGCTTCAGTCATGTCTGACTCTTTGTGACCCCATAGACGGCAGCCCACCAGGCTCCCCCATCCCTGGGCTTCTCCAGGCAAGAACACTGGAGTAGGTTGCCATTTCCTTCTCCAATGCACAAAAGTGAAAAGTGAAAGTGAAGTTGCTCAGTCGTGTCCTATACTTCAGCTAAATCTTAATATGTCTTTTTTTGTAAGGAAGCATGTCAAAAAAATCTTGTTTTTCTCAAAGAAAAGAAGGATCATATATATCATCATTCAAAGAACATTCAAGTTGGGACATCTCTGCCATGATATGGGACAAGAATTGGCCACTTCATGTTGGAGCAGAGAATTGGCTACACAGCCATTTTCAATTTTGCTTTCTGATTTACTGGATGAGGAGAAATCTGGGCAAGCATTAGTGCTTGTAAAAAATAGCCTTGAGTTGAAAACAGACCAAGCTCTTATCATAGAACTCCTGAATCTTCCCTGAAACTCAGACACATCATGCAGAAAGCTAGATTAGAGGCAGCTTTGTTCTTATTCTTCGAGTGTAGAATTTGTTGAAGCAAAGAAAAAAAATAGAGGATCAGAGGAGAAAGACCTATATTTTCTTATAGAAGTAATGCTAGAAATGATGGTTCAGTTCAGTTCAGTTCAGTTCAGTTGCTCAGTCATGTCTGACTCTTTGCGATCCCATGGACTGCATGCCAGGCCTCCCTGTCCTTCGCCCACTCCTGGAGTTTACCCAAACTCATGCCCATTGGGTTGGTGATGCCATCCAACCATCTCATCCTCTGTTGTCCCCTTCTCCTATCGCCTTCAATCTTTCCTAGCATCAGGGTCTTTTCAAATGAGTCAGCTCTTCATATCAGGTGGCCAAAGTATTGCAGTTTCAGCTTCAACATCAGTCCTTCCAATGAATATTCAGGACTGATTTCCTTTAGGATGGACTGGATGGATCTCCTTGCAGCCCAAGGAAGGGACTCTCAAGATTCTTCTCCAACACCACAGTTCAAAAGCATCAATTCGTCAGTGTTCAGCTTTCTTTACAGTCCAAATTCAGCTTGTGAAGGCAGCCTAAAAACTAAAGCACTACTTTAGAAAATGACTTCCACAGTCATTTTTCATTCCAAATCATCCTTACTCAATGTCCTTGGAAATGCAACCCATTTAGACACATAACATTGATCAAACGCCTGATATATGTCAGTGGTTGTGGCTATTGGATTTAATACATGTGAGATCCTGGCATATAACAGACACCCAGTAAATTCTAAAAAGCCAAAGTTAGAAATGAGTACCTTCTCAAGCCCCAATTAGAATAGTGAGTTTTGTTTCGTTTTAAAGATTTTTATCGACATATACAAGTAGAGGTAGACCAATACAAACTGATGGCTCTTAAACCATAGTCTACATTTGATAACTCTTGAGTAGAAATAACTTCCCCCTATAAAGGATGCGGCAAATACAGTCATTGCATTAGATGGGTTTGGTGTATAGAAGACCCGTGAAACCTCTTCTGGCTCTAAGAAGTAGAGATTCAAAACATAAAATCCACTTCTTCTTCTTTCTATCTGTTTATCTCTGTGCAAAACCACTCCCCATACAAAAGAAAGAACTATAGGAGCAAGAAAGAAATCTTAACATGAATGGACAGGCACAGAATGTTTTTAGTGTGTTTGACATCTTATTGCATTTAAAATAACTATAAAATACCAGTTGTCCCTCCTGTTACAACAGATGAAAGGAATCTGGCACCTTGTCCTTAGCATGTTTCCAGGAAACAAATGCAAAATGTTTTTATTATAATGTTTATTGGAAAAGAGAAAAATAACTCAAAGAAAGGAATCTTTTAAATCTCTTCCTTGAAATAAAAATAACAATCTTTTTAAAAGGCTGTTCAGCAGAACCTTTAATAATGCTTTATATGTTGGACATGTGAGCTATCAGTGAAGCAGCCATGAGCCACGTGTTGCTTTTGAGCACCTGAGACATGTTAGTATAAGTGAGGAACTGAATTTTTTATTGTATTTAATTTGAATTAATTTTATTAAATTTACTAAATTTCAACCAGACATGTCTAAAACCTTGGACTTCACAGGTGACCAAAAGGGAAATCAGTAATACAAGTCCTTCCTCTATAATTTATCTGATCAAGTTAATGACACTTTCTGACTCCCAAATGTCCAAATATCTGTTCTTAAAATAATCAGGTTAAAAACTCCTTTCTACCTACTTGTCCACCAGTATACTGTGACAGATTTATGAGACATTTCTGCCTATAGATGCCCTCTGGGCAATTCACTCTCACTCACTGTCCTACCATGAGGGATCCTAACCCCCTGGCACTCCTGGTAGGGTCAGCCACACCAATGCAGTTGATTTATAAGCTGGCTAATTAGTATCTTAAACTCCAGAGAGTAAAGTTAAACCGGGTTAATAGTAAAGATGAATTTGGAATCAGACATATGGAAGATTCTGCTAGTTAGCATGTGGATGGGACCAAAGTAATACAGTATGGTTTGCTGTGCTAGAAGGGAATCCACACAGTATAATGGCCTTGTGTAACCTGGAAAGGGATGACAAGCTCCCAGGAAGCCAGGATCTCCAGCAGCAGAAATAGGAGAACAGTACAGCTCTGCTGAAGGAAGGACATAATTGCCTTCACTGACTAGCAAGACTGATTCCAAAATCTATTTATTCACTGTGATCATTATATCTTAAATATTCCTCAGATCCTCCTTATCCTTTTTCCTGAGCTAACCTGAACTTAACGAAAGTCTCTGTTACTAAGATATGTAGATTTACCACACATATGTGGAACTAAACTCTCCCTCACCATCAAAGGAAACAAAAACAAAACACTTGATATCACATGGACCTAAAGTTGAATGAACCTGGGGATCCATCATAGAGGAAGAAGATATGTGATTTATAGAGTGGATTGCTTTTCTTACAGGTCTTTCTTTGAGATTTTCCCTTACTAGTATTTCCCTTACTAGGTATTACTGCTGAGAAATCTTTGTCATTGAAATCTTTTTCTGAAATACTGGAAAGAAAAATAGATTTTGGTTAGTCCTTTCATGTTCTGGGTTTCCATAGAAATTGATTCTTACTAAGTCCATCTTAGATTAGATGGTCTGCAGGCAGATGCTCCATTTACTTCAAGAGGTGCAAAACAGCTGGAGTCAGTATGACAGCTAAGTGATCAGAAACAAAGCTAAACACATGGACTAAGAAAACCATAGAGGATCTAAAATATTTTTAAAGACCCATCTGCCATTGGCATCTTTTTAAAAAAATTTAAATTAATTAATTTATTTTAACTGGAGGCTAATTACAATAGAAGGCAATAGCAACTCACTCCAGTACTCTTGCCTGGAAAATCCCATGGACGGAGGAGCCTGGTAGGCTGCAGTCCACGGGGTCGCACAGAGTCAGACACAACTGAAGCGACTTAGCAGTTACGATATTGTAGAGGTTTTTGCCATACACTGACATGAATCACCCATGGGTGCACATGTGTCCCCCATCCTGAACCCCTCTCCCACCTCTCTCCCCATCCCATCCCGCAGGGTGCTCAGGGCTGGTGCACCGGGATGCCATTGGGGTCTTTACTGACTCTGTGATTTGAATATCAGGAAGGTCACATGGAAAAGGCTAGGACTTCCTAATCTGGCAGATAGAGGGAGACAAAACTTGCCTGATTCTTACTGCCTTAGATTTGACTGCAGCAGAGCCTGAAGCAGGTGTTTGGATGCAGAGGACTAACTGAGGGCATGTTCTCAGGGGAGCAGGGTAGGTGGGGTGAGAAGCTGAATGAGGGTGTGGTCTCAGATGGAGGCTGGACTCAGCCTGACCTCAGAGGGGGCTCTGGAGCATTAGCTGCCTCACAGGCAAGGAGATCAACATTCTATCCTCTTGTGTCAGTCACTACCTGTGAGTGTAGCATCTTGGATGTAGATTCTTCCATTGGACAATATCTACCACACGCCTCTTCCTAAACAGGAGCTCCAGTCCCCGGGAAAAAAACGGTGTGTTTAAAAATTGTAAGTACTGAATTGAGCAAATGGGATTCCTCAGATTAAGGATGGAGACCCTGGGATCTTTTTAAAGAGACAGAACTGAATACAGGTGACAATCAATGACATACAATGAAGGCAGGGGTCAAAACAGTCCAGTTGATCACCCCTGGAAGCACAGAGGAAACCTTTCAGTAATTAACTAATCATTCTCAATCTTCATTTCTTTCCCATTTTGTTTACATTGTTCAGTTCACATTTTTCAAAATTAAAATTTACCAGAGGAAAAGAATGCTTTTAAAGAAGAAAAGCAAGCTATATTGCCAGCCAAAATATTTCTGGAAAATAAACAAATTAGTTCAACATGTGTCTTACTGCTTATTTGGTAGTCACAAGGCTGTTTGGTAACAACTTGGTATGAGCAATGTTTAATTTCCAATTCTATAACACTTGCTTGCAAGATAACTGTAAATTAGTAAAGCAAGACACTGAACAACTACTCTAAGCAACATATAAACTATTGCAATTGGATCCATCCAAATCTTTTATGTGAATATATAAAATATGACACATGATAATTTTTAAATTTTATAACTTGTTATTTTTGAAGGATCCAATAAACTATGATTTCTGTCTCCCCAGGAAGGAAAATAGGAGAGTATTCAATGAACATTATTGATGCCACTTTTCTTTTTTTAACAAACAAGAAAGAAGAGTGGAGTGGCTTCTATTGTAGCATTGCTGGAAAACATGGTAGGGAAGGATCTGTCGAGGTAGAAAAGGACTTTTTCTGAAATCTCACTTTTCATGTCAAAAGCAACAAATAAATGAAAGTTTAGGACACTCCTGAAAGGGCATATCAGTATAACCACAGACATATAAATACATATGTATGTATTAAACACAATCTTTTCTTTGATATAAAATCATCCTGACTGTGATGATTAATTTCTCAGGGGGCAGAAGAAACTACCCATCAACTCTCATAAGTTTGCACAGTTTTGTATATTGAGTGAGATTCAAAATGTTTACAATAATCTCCTAGTATCCGCAAGAGATTCATTCTAGGACTCCTTGCAAATACCAAAATCCACAGATGTTCAAGTTCTTTACGACAAAGTATTTGCATACAACCTATGCCCATCCTCCCATACATTTTATGTCGTCTTTAGATTGCTTACAATACTGATACACTATAAATGCTATGTAAGTAGTTGCTGGTATACCATGAATTCAAGTTTTGTGTTTTGGAACTGTGTAGAATATTTTTTAGTGGATTTTTGATCTGTGGTTGGTTGAATTTACAGATGCAGAACCCATGGAAATGGAGAGCCAACTGTATATATTATATAATTTTTATCATTTATTTGCTACATTTGTATTTACTTCAGGTGTTGAATTTTATGTATTAAGTGCATATCTGATATTCTAACAATAAAATAGTGGTTTTATTTTTTATAAGTACCTACTTTATTTATCAGTACTTATTAAAATAGAGGCTATTTATATTTGTTTATCTAGTTACAATAAAATAGTGGGTCCAAATGCTTGGCTAGTGTCAGGGATTCTTGACACTTTTCCGCTGAAGAATATCTAAAGACAGAGGAGAACAGACCTTCCTAAAGGAACTGAGAGCCATGCTGTTAGGGGCACAACATGGAATTCTGTATATGTACGTGTGTATCTATGTGCAGGGTGGGGGGAAGGGCACCTTCTCTTTTATCTCAAAGGAAAAATCTTATCTTTCACTTTGTAATACGAAGCTGCGTTAATATGAAGCTCAGGCTTGCCTCCTCACTTGAATTCTCTCCTCCGACAACTCCAAAGTTCTTTGGCATTCTAATAAGATGTATACCCTGGTTTCTGCACTCCAGCCTCAGCTCAGTGCTCCATACATGCTGGAAGGAGTAGAAAAGTGCCAGGGCTGAGAGGCTCAGGCTCTTAGAGCCCAGCGACTGCTGCTGCTGCTACTGCTGCTAAGTCGCTTCAGTCATGTCTGACTCTGTGCGACCCCATAGACAGCAGCCCACCAGGCTTCCCCGTACCAGAGTGGGTTGCCATTTCCTCTCCAGTACATGAAAGTGAAAAGTGAAAATGAAGTTGCTCAGTCGTGTTTGACTTGTAGCGACCCCATGGGCTGCAGCCTACCAGGCTGTTCTGTCCATGGGAATTTTTAGGCAAGAGTACTGGAGTGGCTTGCCATTATTGCCCTCTCTCTACCTCTTATTCCTAGCTTCAGTCTGAATGTTTGGGAAGATGGGCTGCACCCAGGCTGTGGCATGTAGCCTTAGACACCAGGGCATCTAGCCACACTTATAGCTTCTAAAACATTTTGATCACTGCAATCCCTCCCTTCACAATATTCACTGGCTCCCATTTGTTCTAGAGAAAATGTCTAAACTCTTTTGAACACTGAACGCTAGCCAATTTCTTATCTGTGAGTTCTTTACCTAATCCTGAAAGGCCAGGCTTTGGATGGGCAAAATAAAAAAATTACTCTTGCACTTTCCTGGTGGTGCAGGGGTTAAGAATCTGCCTGCCAACACAGGGGACATGGGTTCAATCCCTGGTCCAGAAACTAAGACCCCACATGCTGTAAGGCAACTAAGCCCATGTGCCACAACTTACTGAGCCCACGCACCCTGGAGTACGTGCTCCAACAGAAGAGACACGACTGCACTGAGAAGCCTGCGCATCACAACCAGAGAAAGCTGGTTATGCAGTAATGATGACCCAGAACAGCCAGAAATAAATAAAAACATTATTGTTATTAACCATCAATAGAAACTGACTTTTCCTTAAATGATGCATGGAACAACAGACCATAAAAATAGTAGGCACTTGTGATGCCTTCACTCAGATACTTTCATATTTAATATCATAAGCTTTTTCACTGTTCTGGTAACTGCAGTTCAATAAAATTGAAGTTATTCTGAGATGGGTTTGCAGGATTCACCAGACTGCCATCCATAGCACAAATTAAGGTTAAAACCCTGTTCCGGCCTCAGTGTCTACCGACTCCCTCTACCTACTTCATGATTCTCCTATACCTAGGAGATGTCCCTCCCAAAACATCCTGTGATCTTTCATGACCTCATGTCTTGATCTCATATCTCTTTCAGGGGATCTTCATCACTGTTGGAAAATGTGCCCTTTACAAACATTCTTGGAAGAAAAGCTTGATGAGGTTTTTCCTGATGTTACCAGGCAGAGTTTGAATATATGTGCTTTGGAAACTGGTGGTACATTCTTCATCTTCAGTCTTTAGCACATTCTATTTTGAGTCTGTTTGTCTGTACCATGACACGTATGTCTCCAGAGGATAAAGGCATTTTTTTTTTTTATTTTGCATCTCTCAACTTGTGGTACAGTAATTTTCACATTGCAGACACTTAAAAAATGCTTATTGAATAAAGGAAAGGTTATTTTTCTGGACATGGCAATCCAACCCAGTACTCCTGCCTGGAGAATCCCATGGAGAGAAGCCTGGTGGGCTAGAGTCCAGAGGGGTACAAAGAGTTGGACACGACTGGAGCAACTTAGCATGCAACTGATTGAAAATATTCTCAATAGTCAGGACACAATAGCAGAGTGAAGTGGCAGGGACCACTTGCTTTCAGTGACAATATCTAAGTATAGGATGGTGCTCTCATTTCCAAATAGAGTTTCCCTTAAAATCAAATTACTGATTGATCACAAGTAAAATCCTGAATCAACACAGCAAAACTTCATGTGATAAGCAAGGCTAGAGGTCCAGGCAAAATGTGATAAGCAAAACCTGTTTCAGGAATCCTGATATTCCCTCTTAAGAGCCTTGCCCTCCTCTCACGAAAGCCCTCTGTGCATCTCCCAGGTAGGCCCTGAGGTCTCTTTCAACATCCTAGCAGCTCTAGGGACTTCCTGCAGCATGTAATCCAGGCTTGCCCTTCTAGTTCACACTTGTCTCCAGTCTGTCTTTTGAAAATCCTGCCTGTGTGATCTCTTCAGGCAGCCCTGTCCTGAGGGAGCTGATGATGGCTTTCAAAACAAGCTTCATTCATTGATTTGACAATTGCTACTGAATACTCACTGCACACTTCTTAGGTGCCAGGTACCATGATCTAGGATGCAGAAATAAAAGCAGAGTCTGTGCCTTCCAAGAGTTCTATATTAGGTGGCATTGGGCAGCTGTAACTTACTTGGTTAAAGCTATGTTAGGAAGCACAGCCAGGGGCACTTATTTCATTTGGTTCTTGGAAGCAAACCAGTCCATCCTAAAGGAAATCAACCCTGAATATTCACTGGAAGGACTGATGCTGAAGCTGAAGTTCCAGTACTTTGGCTGCCTGATGGGAAGAGCCAACTCACTGGAAAAGAGCTTTCCATGATAGAAGATAGAAGGCAGGTAGAGAAGGGGATGACAGAAGACAAGAAGGTTGGATGGCATCACTGACTCAACTGACATGAGTTTGAGCAAACTCCGGGACTTGATGATGGACAGGGAGGCCTGGCGTGCTGCAGTCCATGGGGTCGCAGAGTCAGATATGACTGAGTGACTGAACAACAATGGCAACTTGGAAGCAGACCCATGCACAAGAGTTTCAGTATGAGCCTTTTTCATTTGGGAGGCAATCTCAGGAGGTACGGAGAGAGTAAGAGGAAGTGAGACAGGGAGGAAAAAGCATCCAAAACAGGGTAGGTTTTCAGGCAGGTTATGCTAATTGGGATTCAATCCTGATAAAGACCTCTGGGTGATGCAGAATGTACTCCAGAGTTGTCCTACCTGTGAGGCCACAATTTATTCAGCAATTCCCATTGTCCAGTGGGTAGAAACTCTACCTGGCCTGTTAACTCTGGAGTTTCCAGCTTGAAATATATGTGCCTGAGGAAGTTTCTACGAGGAGTGGAAAATCTTTAGGAGGGCATTCCAATTGCAGAAAGAAGTTGTAGGCATATGGGAAAATGCTGAGTGCTAAGGAACACTGACAAGGTCTGCTCCAGACCAGAGTGGGGGTGCTCCCAAGGAAGGTTTTCCAGGGGACAGAATACCTGAGAGTGCTTTGAAGGAGAAGGACTTCTGACCTAGCATGTGATCACATCAGTAAACATTTTGTGTCCACTTCCAAAGGACGTGTGCTCCTCAGTTGCTAAGTGCTGTGTTTTATATGTTGATTAGTTCAAGTTTACAGCTTATTTTGTTCAAATCTATAACTTATTCTTTTGGATCAAGAGTTACTAAGATTTGTGGATTTGTCTGACTCTTTAGTTTTGCCAATTTTGCTTATACAAAGTTGATCTCGAACAACACAGGTTTGAACTCTGTGGGTCCACTTCTATGCAGATAATTTTCAATAGTAAAATACTACAGTACTACATAGTCTGTGGTTGGGTGAATCTGCAGATGTGGAGGAACCATGACATGGACAGTCACCTAGAGGTTATAAGTCAATTCATCCCCAAGTTGTTCAGGGGTCAACTGTGTGTGTGTGTGTGTGTGTGTGAGAGAGAGAGAGAGACAGAGAGAGAGAGAGACAGACAGACAGACAGACAGAGAACAAGAGAGTGCAAGACTATTATCTCGCACACAAACATTAAGAATTGTTATATCTTTCTGGTGGAATCACCCTCTACTTTTACAAAGTATGATACATTTTTCTCTCTAAAAATGCTTCTTGTCTTCAAATCCGCTTTAGTTTTTTACACACATATCTGCTTTTTATTTTTAATTTTGCATGATCTATCTTACTTGCATTATCCCTTCAATGCTTGTATACCATTATATGTAAGACATGTCTCTTATAAGCAGCATATGATTGTAATTTCTTTTTTATCTAATACAACCTTAAAAAATTTTTTACCTCAGTTTAATTAATTAATTAATTTTTTTACTTTACAACATTGTATTGGTTTTCCCATACATTGACATGAATCTGCCATGGGTGTACATGTGTTCCCCATCCTGAACCCCTCTCTCACCTTCCTCCATCCCATCCCTCTGGGTCATGTGCACCAGTGCACCAGCTCCAAGTACCCTGTTTCATGCATCGAACCTGGACTGGCAATTCATTTCATATGTGATAATTTACATGTTTTAATGCCATTCTCCCAATCATCCCATGTTCACCTCTCCCATAGAGTCCAAAAGACTGTTCTATACATCTGTGTGTCTTTTGCTGTTTCGCATACAGGGTTATCATTACCATCATTCTAAATTCTATATATATGCGTTAGTATACTATATTGGTGTTTTTCTTTCTGGCTTAATTCACTCTGTATAGTAGGCTCCAGTTTCATCCACCTCTTTAGAACTGATTCAAATGTATTCTTTTTAATGGCTGAGTATTATTCNGAATCACCCTCTACTTTTACAAAGTATGATACATTTTTCTCTCTAAAAATGCTTCTTGTCTTCAAATCCACTTTAGTTTTTTACACACATATCTGCTTTTTATTTTTAATTTTGCATGATCTATCTTACTTGTGTTATTCCTTCAATGCCTGTATACCATTATATGTAAGGCATGTCTCTTATAAGCAGCATATGATTGTAATTTCTTTTTTATCTAATACAACCTTAAAATTTTTTTATCTCAGTTAAATTAATTAATTAATTTTTTTACTTTACAACATTGTATTGGTTTTGCCATACATTGACATGAATCCGCCATGGGTGTACATGTGTTCCCCATCCTCAACCCCTCTCTCACCTTCCTGCATCCCATCCCTCTGGGTCATCCCAGTGCACCAGCTCCAAGTACCCTGTTTCATGCATCGAACCTGGACTGGAAATTCATTTCATATGTGATAATTTACATGTTTTAATGCCATTCTCCCAATCATCCCATGTTCGCCTCTTCCATAGAGACCAAAAGANCAACCCCTCTCTCACCTTCCTGCATCCCATCCCTCTGGGTCATCCCAGTGCACCAGCTCCAAGTACCCTGTTTCATGCATCGAACCTGGACTGGAAATTCATTTCATATGTGATAATTTACATGTTTTAATGCCATTCTCCCAATCATCCCATGTTCGCCTCTTCCATAGAGACCAAAAGACTGTTCTATACATCTGTGTCTCTTTTGCTGTCTCACGTAGAGGATTATCGTTACCATGTTTCTAAATTCTATATATATGCGTTAGTATACTATATTGGTGTCTTTCTTTCTGGCTTACTTCACTCTGTATAATAGGCTCCAGTTTCATCCACCTCTTTAGAACTGATTCAAATGTATTCTTTTTAATGGCTGAGTATTATTCCATTGTNATATATAATGAAATGAGTCAACCATTAAATAGGACATTTCGCCATTTGTAGCAACACCAATGATCTTGGGGAGCATTATGCTAAAGTGAGATGAATAAGACAGAGAGGGACAAATACTGTGTGATATCATTTATAGGTAGAATCTGAAAAATACAACAAAGTAGTGAATATAACAAAAAATAAGCAGACTTACAGACACAGAGAGCAAACTAGTGGTTACCAGTGAGGATGGGGAGGAGGGGTGGGACAATATAGGTATAGGGGATTAGGAGATACTAACTATTGGGTATAAAATAAGCTACAAGGATATATTGTACAGCATGGGGACNAGTAGTGAATATAACAAAAAATAAGCAGACTTACAGACACAGAGAGCAAACTAGTGGTTACCAGTGAGGATGGGGAGGAGGGGTGGGACAATATAGGTATAGGGGATTAGGAGATACTAACTATTGGGTATAAAATAAGCTACAAGGATATATTGTACAGCATGGGGACTATAGCCAATATTCTATAATAACTATAAATAGAGCATAGCCTTTAAAATTGTGAATCACTAGATTGTATACCTCTAACATAAATAATATTGTACATCAACTATACTTCAATTAAAAAAAAATTTCAACTTTAGATCTCCTTGCCTCAGTGTCCCCATCAGCACAAAACCACCTAGGGTTGTCGTTAAATTTGTGTTACCATTTGAAAACAATCTGCCTGGCAAAAATGACTGCTATTTGAATTTTAACTAGTCATTTTTCTAGTCAGTCCTACAAGACAATGTTACTCAAGTGATGAGAGCCTTGGTTGGGGATAAAACACAGCTGCAGACACAGTCCCACCCTTGAGGTGCAGGGATAACTCAGATTCAGTCCCATCCTTGTAGATGTGAGCTTGGGATCGTTGGAAAATGGTTCCCTCAGACCAACAAAAGCATTTACATTGAAGAGATATTTCAAACTGTTCTCAGAGAACCATGAGCCTTCACTGCCTTTGTTTCTTATAATTAAGGTCTGCAATCGAATATCTCTCTCCTCAGGTACTGCCGCATTTGTTTTCTGAGTCAGGAGGTGTCACCGCTCTGTAAACAGCCCCCCTCTGCCCAAGCCGTGGGAGGTTCTGTCTGCCACATCTCAGTCCTCAAACTGGCCTTCAGAAAGGAGAAAATCAGGATGCAAGATAAATTCACTTCCTTTCATCCTGTGGACAGCCTAATTATCTACTCAGCCAAATACCAATTACCTGTAATCAGAATTACAATGAAGTTCAATACCAGATGGACACTCAACTGATTCCAGACAGACTCTTAATCGTTGCTCCTCCTTTCCCCCTTCTTCTTCCTTTGTATCTATATCCCACAGTTCTAACTCACTCTTGGGTTCCCTAGCCTCCCTAACAACTTCATCAAACCAACAATTACTTCTTCCCTCAGCCTTCACACTTCAAGCGTTTAATGAGTTGGAACCTAGCGATGAAACTTCTGTTAAGCAAGAGACATCCAGCAAACTGGCAGGGAGAAAGCTATCTTTGGCAACCTGAACTAGATAAAGGGATTATTTAGATTCTAAGTCTTTATCAAAAGTGACTTTTGGATCCCTGTATCCCATAATTGTTACTGTAAGGTTGGGAGTACACTGGAATGTAGAGTGAGAAGAATACTCTCTTGGGGGGTCTCTGTGGACTCGTGTGTAGACACATTACACACATATTTACAGTCATGTATAACCAAACACATCTGACCTTCTAGGCCTGTTCTGTGGTTACAGGACTAACACACTGACCTGTGTGCCGTAGGAACTTATTAGAGACTCACAGAGGACCTTAATCGGCAGATGCCCACAGATGAAATTTTTGTTTGAGTACAAGATGCTGTAGTCTAGATCTCTGAGAAAGCACATCCAACTCCACCCTAAAATACAGTCCTCTTTGCTCAGTGAGTAAACCAAAAGTATTATATAAATAAGTGGATATTTACAAATAACTCACTGAGATCAGTTGATAGAAAAACTGTCGGTAGCTATGCCCCTGGCCAGAAAACCAAAGAAGAGCTATGGTCACAGGAAGAGAAATCCAGATGGCAGCCAGAGTCTAGTGGAGAGCGGGCTACCAAAGATGCAACACCTGAGACACCCTTATTGGGAGTTTGAGGTGGCTGTTCAATACTGTGGATGGCTAATTCCCAAAGAGCTGCCTTCTGATCAACAACCTGTTAATGTGGCTTTTCAGGTTATTTTTAAAAGAAATATGCTTTCCCCAAGAGGCAGATTCTAGGACAAGGATCTGAGTGCAAATAGTTTATCTGCAAAGTTGTCTTGGGAACTAGTGGTGAAAAGTAGGGCAATGAGCCAGGGGAAGGAAGGTTGCCAATGGAAGCTGAGTTAATGAACAAGTTACTGCTGTGTCTCAATCCTGCAGGGGGGATCTTGTGGAAGACAGCAAAAAGATGCTTCAGACATGTCATCGACTTGGTCTGCTACATCCCACCTGGAAGCTAGGAAGCTGCAGTATTTATACATGAGCTATTAACCCTCATATGCCTGAGAGATGCTCCCAGGGGTATTAGTTCTTCACTACTTCTGTCTGCACCCCCACAGAGGCTGGGAACCCTGAGAAAGCCAAGGGAGACAGCTAGGGCAGTAACAGCATCTGTCTGTCTTATAGCTGCCTCACAGAAATGTATGCTCAGACATGCCTGGGAGGAGATGCCCTTGGACATGTTTTAAATGCATGGGTCCCTGAGGACCAAGAAAAAACCCAGACTCTCAGTAAACTGAGTAACATCTCTGCCAAAAGACAAATGGTCTTGGTTACTGTCAAAATTTGGAAAGGAGTATGTCAAGGCTGTATATCATCACCCTGGTTATTTAATTTATATGCAGAGTACATCATAAGAAATGCTGGGCTGGATGAAGCACAAGCTGGAATCAAGACTGCTGGGAGAAATATCAATAAATAACCTCAGATATGCAGATGACACCACCTTAATGGTAGAAAACAAAGAGGAACTATAGAACCTCTTGATGAAAGGGGAGAGTGAAAAAGCTGGCTTAAAAACACTCAACGTTCAAAAAACTAAGATCATGGCATCTGAATCCACCACTTCATGGCAGATAGTTGGGGAAAAGGTGGAAGCAGTGAGAGATTTCCTCTTTGTGGGCTCCAGAATCACCAAGGATGGTGACTGCAGCCATGAAATCAGAAGACGATTGCTTGTGGGCAGAAAACTGATGATAGCTCTAGAAAGCATACTAAAAGGCAGAGACATTACTCTGCTGACAAAGGTCTGTATTGTCAAGGCTATGGTCTTCCTGGTGGTCACGTACAGTTGCAAGAGATGGACTGTAAAGAAGGCAGAACGCCAAAGAATTGATGCCTTCGAACTGGTGCTGGAGAAGACTCCTGAACGTCCTTTGGACTTCAAAGAGATCAAATCAGTAAATCTTAAGAGAGATCAATCCTGGATATTCACTGGAAGGACTGATGCTGAAGCAGAAGTTCCAGTGTTTCGTTCATCTGATGCGAAAAGATGACTCATTGGAAAAGTCTCTGATGCTGGGAAAGATTGAGGGCAGAAGAGAAAGAGGGTGTCAGAGGATGAGACGGCTAAACGACATCACCAAGGCAATGAACATGAAGTTGGGCAAAGTCCAGGAGATGGTGAGGGGCAGGGAGGCTTGGTGTGCTGCAGTCCGTGGAGTCACAAAGAGTAGGACATGACTGGGTAACTGAACAACAGCAACTGAGAAGACAGTGGGGAGTGCTGGTGGGAGAAGGCGAGGAATGAGAGACAGTGGGGGTGGGGACAGCCAGTGTGAGAGAAGAAGCACTGTTCCTAGAGTTAAAAGCATCCTGGTGGCCTTAGGTACCTCTGCCACCAAATCATAGACTCTGTGGAAAGAAAAGGATCCATGATCATGTTCTCAAATGCCAGTCCCATTAGTACCATGCTGACTGAATGTCCCAAGTTTTGGAGGGTTTATATAGAAAACCACCTTAACTTCTTCTATCCTTTTCACGGCACTCCTTCTTTAACTCTGAACAACAACAACAACAAAAAAAGGTGTGTGGGGGGGAAGATTCCACAGATTACTGGTCACTCTCAGTGACAAGAATCATCTAATTTTAATAATGAAGATTCATAAATTAATTCACAACTCTTATGATTTACAAAAAGAAATTACAAGTTTATGACTGTAATGAACCTCCTTATATTCTTCACATTCAACGAATAGGGCCAGTACCTCATTACAGAACAAAGTATTTCCTCTTGAGAATACTCATATGCAGCATGCAATTTAAGAGACTTTACTTTTATAAACACTTTTATTTGGGGTCATTTGATTTGACCTTGATTTATCAACAATGATTTGTTTTCAAAACATTTGACAGCTGATCATGAATCTCAGCTGTGCCTTACCTTGAAATCGGGCTGTGTGCCCTCCCTCTAAAAGCCTATCTGGATTGCTAAGCCTACCTTATGATGCAGAACTGAGTTTAAATCCACGTGCAAAGAGATCACTGAACCTGGCCTAGGTTCACACATCACTTGTTCAAACTTTGCTTATCATGCATTCTCCCCTCCAAAGAATGTTTAGTGGTTGCTCATTCTAAAAGAGTTCCTGAGATGTAAAAATTTTTTCATGTAAAATAAAACAGTATCAGGACTTATGTCATCTGTATTGGTTCTAACTTGACCCTCATGTCAAGAAATTCTAAAGCCATCTTCATTATGTGAGAGCAACCGGAAGATTAAAAATCACTGATGCATTCCCCCCTTTTAAATGATTGGTTTGTGGACATCCCTGGTAGTGCAGATGGTAAAGAATCTGCTTGCAATGCAGGAGACTGGGATTCGATCCCTGGGTGGAGAAGATCCCCTGGAGGCGGAAATGGCAACCCACTTCAGTATTCTTGCCTGGAGAATCAATTCCATGGAAAAGTGTAATTACAGCATTTTAAAAAGCTCAGGTGGAGTCATGACAAAACTCTAAACTGAAGGTTGAGGGTTATCTTGGAAAGAGCATGAGTTTTACATGATGGGGAAATGGTGAAAACCGTGTCAGACTTTATTTTTTGGGGCTCCAAAATCACTGCAGATGGTGACTGCAGCCATTAAATTAAAAGACACTTACTCCTTGGAAGAAAAGTTATGACCAACCTAGATAGCATATTCAAAAGCAGAGACATTACTTTGCCGACTAAGGTCCATCTAGTCAAGGCTATGGTTTTTCCAGTGGTCGTGTATGGATGTGATAGTTGGACTGTGAAGAAGGCTGAGCGCCAAAGAATGATGCTTTTGAACTGTGATGCTGGAGAAGACTCTTGAGAGTCCCTTGGACTGCAAGGAGATCCAACCAGTCCATTCTGAAGGAGATCAACCCTGGGATTTCTTTGGAAGGAATGATGCTAAAGCTGAAGCTCCAGTACTTTGGCCACCTCATGCGAAGAGCTGACTCATGGGAAAAGACCCTGATGCTGGGAGGGATTGGGGGCAGGCGGAGAAGGGGACGACAGAGGATGAGATGGCTGGATGGCATCACTGACTCGATGGATGTGAGTCTGAGTGAACTCCGGGAGTTGGTGATGGACAGGGAGGCCTGGCGTGCTGTGATTCATGGGGTCACAAAGATTCAGACATGACTGAGTGACTGAACTGAACTGAACTGATACCATCTTAGTAGCTGTCTTAACTGGCAGAGAAGTACTGGTTTAATTCTTTATATATATATATATATATATATAAACCCCACAAAGAAGCAAACAAAAGTTTCTGCTCCCTCTCTTTCAATAAAGTCATAAAAGTCCATCTCATAGGTTTATTTACTAAGAGAAGCCATACTAGTTCCTCTCTTAACAGCAAAGCATGGTTCAGTATTATAACGTATTTCCATCTTATTCTATTGACCATGTAATTTGAGTGAATTAACGTCTGGTCACATGAATGACAAATAAGTTCTTTACAATGAGAGAATGTAATTGACCACTTGTGAGGGTAAACGATATTCCTTTTCCAGAAAAACAATAAAACCCTGTTTCTTTGTAAATCTGACATTATTCTTGATAATCTAAGAATGGGAAAATTCCTTCACTTAAAAGTGATGCTCTGAAATGGTATGGCAAAGAGAAATTGATCTGATGCTTTAATTCCACCAAATGAAAGAGTCAATGAAGAAATGAGAGTCTGATTAATGATAGCATGTGTTTCTCTTTCTCTTGACCTCTGTTCTTTCTCTTCCATCTTTCCTTTAACCTTCTGTTTCTATCTTTCCTTCCTTCCCTTCCCTGTCTGTGTCTCTCTCTCATGTGTATCCCCCCAAATACGCTATCTTAATGAAGCCAAAGAACAGTAATGATAGTTATTCCTAACTCAAAAAGGTATATAACACGTTACAGTAGTTGGAAATGTGTCACTAATGTGGCATTTCAAAGTAGTCATGCATAGATATTCTATATTACTATATTGCAATCATACCCTTAGGTACTAAAACCAAGTTTGATGAAATGTGTTTTGAGTCATATATTTTTTAGTTCGTTAGTGCTCTAAAAAATATGCATTAAGATCAGCTTCTTATTGGCAAAGAATATATCAGATATTCAAAAAAGTTTTTTAATATTATGTTGAATAAATTATGTTTTCTAAAATAATGACTATGTAGTTTATCATTTCAATCTAATGTAAATAACTGGATGACAGTCATATACATTTATGTCTGTCAAAAATCTTTTGAATCATGTAGTGTGTAGTGTTAGTCGCCCTGCAATGTCCAACTCTCTGAGACCCCATGGACTGAAGCCCTCTAGGCTCCCCTGTCCATGGAATCCTCCAGGCAAGAATACTGGAGTGGGTTGCCATTTCCTTCTCAAATCTCGTGATCTATACAGAATATGCCTGCCATCAAAGTCCTATATTTTTTTTAGGTTTTAGAGGACAGTTTGAATAATGTAAAATCTCTATTGGCTACATGATATCTAATTGAATATGGAACCTACTAAAGTTCTATAATTCAATGGTTATTAATTTTTTATTTTCACTGATATGTGTTTAGTAAGGAACTTAAGATAATTAAACTCATAGGTCCAAAATCTTTATGTTAAACAATTTGAAAAAGTCAGTTGCAACCTATAGTTTTATTTATTTTTAATTATTTTTGCAATCTATAGTTATAAGTTGTGAGACATAGCTATGGTTTGTGTATGTGTGTGTGTGCATGTGTGTGCATGTGTGTGCGTGTATGTGTGCATGTGTATGCATGTGTGTGCATGTGTGTATGCATGTGTATGCATGTGTGTGCATGTGTGTGTGCATGTGTATTCTAAGGAAGTAAGTTACTTTAGGGGGCAATCATGAAGGTTCAACTTGTGTTTCCTGCTTTTGTCAAGTTTTATCATTTTATTAAAGTCTAGTACACATATAGAAAAGCACACATATCTTAAGGGTACAGTTAATGAATTCTCATAAATTCTGAAACCACAGTAAAAGTTAAAGAGAGAAAAGTGCCAGAAGCACCTCTCACACTGTGCCAGAATCATCACCTTCACCAAAGATAAGCCATCATTCTGATTTCTCCTGCCACAGGTTGGTTTTGCTTGATCTTGAACTTTATATGCGTAGAATCTCAAAACATGTATTCTTTTAGGTCGAATGTCTGTGATTCGACAGTTTCTGAGATTTATCCATGTTGCTAAATGACACACCCCTTCTCCTTACTCTCTCATGTTCCACTGCATAATGATACCACAATTTATAAGTTCACTCACAGACTGATGGAAATATTGGGTGGTTTATAGCACAGACTATCAGAAATAACACTGCCATGAATGTTCTAGTGCATGCTTTAGGTGAACACAATGCATGGTGGGTATATACATACCTAGGAGTGGAATTGTTGGGTCAAGCTCTGTGTATATTTGGCTTCAGTAGATAGTTTCAGTCAGCTTTCCAAGGTGGTTACACAATTTACACTCTGACCAGCAGCTTATAAGTTGCTTTCATCCTCAGCTACACTTTCTATTGTCAGTCTTTTCATTGTAGCTATTCTGGTGTGTCTGCAATGGCATTGTACTGTGGTTTTGTTTTGTATTTTCCTAGTGATTAATGAGTCTGAGCATTGTGTATATGCATTGGCCACTTGGGATATTCTTTTCTATGAAGCATCTGTTCAAGACTTTTGCTATTTTCCCTTTTTCTTAGTCAGTTGAGTCAGAAAACAGGTTATCTCCCTTTCTCTTACTCAGTTGATGAAGTTCTTTACAAATTCTGGATGAAATTCCTTTGCTGAATATATATATATGTGATTATATATATATATATATCACATTCTATAATTGGGTTTCACTCTCTTAATAATGCTTTTAAATTTTAAGTATAGTTGCTGTAAAATATTATATAAGTTACAGGTGTATTTATATAGGTGTACCTATAGTGAGTCCTCTGAAAGTATTTTCTCAAAGATCAGGAATAAGACAAGGATTCCCACTTTCATCATTTTTGTTCAACATAGTTTTGGAAGTCCTACTCACATCAACCAGAGAAGGAAAAGAAATAAAAAGAATCAAAATTGGAAAAGAACAAGTAAAACTGTCACTGTTTGCAGATGACATGACACTATACAAAGAAAATCCTAAAGATACCACAGAAAACTACAAGAGCTATCAATGAATTCAGTAAAGTTGTAGGATACAAAATAAATATACAAAAACTGGTTGCATTTCTATACACTAACAATGAACTATCAGAAAGAAAAATTAAGGAAAAAATCCCATTTACCATCACATCAAAAAGAATAAGCTACCTAGGAATAAACCCACCAAAAGATTTAAAAGGCCAGTGCTTAGAAAATTACAAGACAATGATGAAAGAAAGACAACACAAACAATTGGAAAGACATACCATGTTTTGGATTGGAAGAATTAATATTATTAAAATAACCATATTATCCAAGGCAATCTACTCTATTAATACTCTCTTAAAAATGCTCTTGACAAACACATGTAATTTTAATTAGTCCAACTTAGATATCTTTTCTTTGTATCTATCATATTCCTTGTCCTGTTTTAAAGGTCTTTGTTTCCATACCAAGATCATGACTATATTCTCCTAAGCTTAGGTTTATGATTCATCTGGGACTGATATATGTGTATTGAACAAGGGGTCCAAATAGATTCAAAGAAGGGAATTTCAGTGGCCTTTACAGGGTTTGCTTCTGAATAAGAGCACTGCTTAGTAACTTCAAGGAATAAAAACAACTCAGGAGAAACTGACCCAACAGCTACATTAACTGAGGCAGGCCCTGCATCTACTGAAAAAACCTGATGAATATTAATCTTGTTAATTGGTATTCAAAACAAAATGAATATAAAGGATATTGCTGAAAAAAACATCATTTACCTATTGATACAAAAAAAATCATAATACCTTCTTTTCCTCTTCTAGTAACACTTTTAAGTTCTTAAAAAATTTCAAATCCTAAAAAACCCTCCAAATCTTCAGCATACACACTTAGAAAAGCTTTACAGATCAGTTTTGTCCAGGAGAAATAGAATGCAAACTACAAGCCTTAATTTAAAATTCCTTTTAGCCACATTAAAAATTAAAAAACCAAGTCAAATTGTTTTTAATAATATATTTTGCTTAATATCAGAGATCTAAAATATTTTCATTTTAACGTATGTCAACAGCCATACTTCAAGAGCTCAACAGCTATAACTGCTTACTCCTTATGATACTGGGTAACCAGCCAGTTACAAGAACACATGAAAAGATGCTCAACATCACTCATTATCAGAGAAATGCAAATCAAAACCACAATGAGGTACCATTTCACGCCGGTCAGAATGGCTGCTATCACAAAGCCTACAAATAATAAATGCTGGAGAGGGTATGGAGAAAAGGGAACCTCTCTTACACTGTTGGTAGGAATGCAAACTAGTATAGCCACTAAGGAGAACAGTATGGAGATTCCTTAAAAAACTGGAAATAGAACTGCCATACAGCCCAGCAATCCCACTGCTGGGCATACACACTGTGGAAACCAGAATTGAAAGAGACATGTGTACCCCAGTGTTCATCACAGCACTGTTTACAATAGCTAGGACATGGAAGCAACCTAGATGTCTATCAGCAGACAAATGGATAAGAAAGTTGTGATACATATATACAATGAAATATTACTCAGCTATTAAAAAGAACACATTTGAATCAGTTCTAATGAGGTGGATGAAACTGGAGTCTATTATACAGAGTGAAGTAAGTCAGAAAGAAAAACACCAATATAGTATATTAATGCATATATATGGAATTTAGAAAGATGGTAATGATGACCCTGTATTTGAGACAGTAAAAGAGAAATAGATATAAAGAACAGACTTTTGGACTCGGTGAGAGAAGGCGAGGGTGGGATGATTTGAGAGAATAGCATTGAAAGATGTATATTACCATATGTGAAATAGGTGCACAGTTCAATGCATGAAACAGGGCACTCAAAGCTGGTGTACTGGGGTGACCCAGAGGGATGGGATGGGGAGGGAGGTGGGAGGGGGGTTCAGGATGGGGACATATGTATACCCATGGCTGATTCATGTGAATGTATGCCAAAAACCACTACAATATTGTAATTAGCCTCCAATTAAAATTAATAATTTAAAAAAGAATACAATGGCCTCCTTCATATAATGATTTATATACCTACAGATCAATCAATTTTATATGTTTATTGCAACCAAATATTTAAATTAGAACAAGGTGGTTCTCAACATGTAGCCTCTGAATGATCAGTGCAGGCATCACCGGAGACTGTTAGAAATGCAAATTCTCAGCCCTCATCCAGACTTTCTGAGTAAGAGTCTTTAAGAGTAAGCCAACCAATCTGGCAAAGCTATGGTTTTTCCAGTAGTCATGTACAGATATGAGAGTTGGTCCATAAAGAAGGCTGAGCACCAGAGAATTGATGCTTTCAAACTGTGGTGATGAAGAAGACTCTTGAGAGTCCCTTGGACAGCAAAGGAGAACAAACCAGTCAGTCCTAAAGGAAATCAACCCTGAATATTCATTGGAAGGACTGATATTNTTCAACATATTGTCTGTGAGATTAATCCATGTTATTGTGTGGATCAATAGTGTGATCTTTGTATGCTTGCACAGTATTCTATTGTGTGAAGAAACCAATATACTTTTTTTTTTTAAATCATTCTCTCATTGAACATTTGGCTTATTTAGAGTCAGCATAGCTTTGTTGAGATTCTAAATTGTTTCCATGTTTCTCTTCTCTCTCTCTCTGCGTTCTCACTCTCAAACACACACACTCTTATACACGGGATCTTTGCATATGTGGAGCTCTAATTGAAAGAGGATCCACTAGACTTTTAAGTTTTACTTGGGAAAAAAATCCCAGGCAGAAAAACAAGTAAACAAAAGCAAAGATAAATGAGACAAAAATTTATTTTCCTTGATACAAAGTAATCAGATTGCCATGCAGATAGGATTTACACTTTGTCAATTTGAACTTGTCAGCAGGAGAAATTCAGTTTGTCAGTTGCCTACAAATGTGTTTTGTTTCCTCTGAACAGTCAGGTTGTTTGTGGGTAGCATAACCACATTTGTTTTTAGTAAATCAGTGTTCAAAAATTGGGACAGCTCATGTCAGAAAATTCCAGTTTTCAGACATCTCAAAAAGTTAAAATACGTGGTAGACCTGAGCCTCATTCCCACAGGGCAACACAGACAGGAATTTAGTACAAGCCTCTGCACTCAGACAAGCACATGTACCCCTGTCTGCACAGGGCTCACCTCCACCTACTGCTTCGTACACTGCCTGGTCTGTGTAAGCATGAGAACCCTGCTCCACCATATGAAAGTCTGTCAAATTCATGTCAATTTGTGTCGGTAAAATTCATGTGAATGTCGGTCAAATTCGCCCATGCTTCTCTCACTTAGAATACAGGAATTTGGCAATTCCTTGTTGATGAGAGTATTTTAGAACTAAAACACTCTAAAATTTGTTGCCTTTTTTAATGTGTCCAAAAGTCTTTCCAAAAGTATTACATACAAACCTGATTCAACAACAACAACAACAACAAAAAGGCNTGAATGTCGGTCAAATTCGCCCATGCTTCTCTCACTTAGAATACAGGAATTTGGCAATTCCTTGTTGATGAGAGTATTTTAGAACTAAAACACTCTAAAATTTGTTGCCTTTTTTAATGTGTCCAAAAATCTTTCCAAAAGTATTACATACAAACCTGATTCAACAACAACAACAACAACAAAAAGGCTAAAAGAAGAGGGACAGTTCAGAATACATTAAATCTCTGTGTTAAATGCAGACAAGAGAATGTGTAGAAAGAAGAGCCAGCTGACCTTGCTTCTTCCACTCAGAGAAACTTCGTTCAAAATGTCCACCCACAGGGCAGTCTTTTCTGATCAACATCTATTAGCCATGTGGGAGGATATTTGACAATGGATGAGAAAAACAGCCCCTCTGATTCACTCGATTAAATACTTCCTGGACCAAACGCAATTCCATGATGATGGGTGGGCTGGGGAGTTACTAACTGCATTTAGTCATTTTCATGATGCCAGTGATGTTAGAGGGGAGACAAAGTGATTTCCTTTGGCAATCTAGATAATCTGAAGTCTTCTTATGCAAAAATACAAATGTCTCCTAGATACATTTTAAAAATGACAAAATTTTGCTAGGCTCACTAGATAGTAAAGGAGATGTATGAGCACCCCCACCCACTCTACAAATAAGTTACATAAACTAGAGAATCTATACAGAGAATAAACTAATGAAAAAGACAGGATAGCCCAGGGAACATGGCAACAACACTGATCTGGAGACCAAGCCTTAGGCCCTCTGAATAGCAAAGGCAGGATGTTTAAGCTTATGAGAAAGAACCTAGAAAGGAGCTTTGGAAAAAGGCTAAAGTTGTTACTGCCTTAGAGGAAGCAAAGTAACACTTCCCCCTAGGAAAAGACCATTGATTTAAGCCCTGAGGTTTCCTACATATGAACACTGATGGTGGCTTAGACCATAAAGAATCTACCTGCAGTGTGGGAGACCTGGATTCAATCCCTGGGTTGGGAAAATCCCCTGGAGAAGGAAATGGTACTCAACCCAGTATTTTTGCCTGGAGAACTCCATGGACAGAAGAACTTGGAGGGCTACAGTCCATGGGGTTGCCAAGAGTTGGACATGACTGAATGACTAACACACACACAATCAACTATTACCACAGAAGGAGAAACATCACCAAAATTAAGTTGACAAAATGACAAGCTGGCTTATGCACCCAATAGGATTAGCAGATACATACAAAACAGGTATATGTAAAATGTATAAATAATTACAAATAGAATAAATATGAGTATGAGTTGACTGTCAAAATTTTTTTTGGTCAATCTATGAACTGATTTAGAGGTGGAAAATTGGTAATGGACCATGATATTCCATGGGTCATATTCTCTCGGAAATTTTCCTGATTTTCCAAACTGTGCACCACTCCAATCACCTGTCCAATTACTTTGTCCCAAAGATTTCCAGCCTCTCATGACTGTCAGATCTCTGTGGTTCAAGGCACCCTAACAAGAACTTTAATTTTTCTGCCCATTATGGCAGTTAAGTCTACCTTTCCACTTACAATAAGTACTGCTTACACACTCTGTTATGCTGGGTCCCATTATATAAGTGATATTAGGAAGCTAGACTCCCAGACAGCTTTTCTGCATGTCAACCCAGCCTATAGATGACAGCCTCCACAGAGCACCCTTCTGCAGAGAATATTTATTCTCTTTGTACAAGGAGTATCCTCTGGGCTCTCTTAGTTAGAAACATAGTCAAATGAGAGGTCCTCAGACAGTACCTAAAACTATCTTCACATTCATTTTCACTTCCTTCTTCCATGAGCTATCTGACCCTTTATCATATGGTAAAACTACCATATGACTCAGCAATCTCACTCCTGGGGATATAGCTGGAGAAATTTATAACTCATAAAGATACATGAACCCCAGGGTTCACTGAAGCACTATTTACAAGAGCCAAGACATGGAAACAACCTAAATGTACATCAATAGATGACAGGTTAAAGAGTACACAGTACATATATACGATGGATTATTACTCAGTCATAAAAATAATGGGAAAGACTAGAGATCTCTTCAAGAAAGCTGCAGATACCAATGGAATATTTCATGCAAAGATGGGCTCAATAAAGGACAGAAAGGGCAAGCATGTAACAGAAGCAGAAGATATTGAGAAGAGGTGGCAAGAATACATAGAAGAACTATACAAGAAAGGTCTTAATGAACTGGATAACTATGATGGTGTGGCCACTCACCTAGAGCCAGATACCTTGGAGGGTAAAGTCAAGTGGGCCTTAGGAAGCATCGCTACAAATACAGCTAGTGGAGGTGATGAAATTCCAGTTGAGCTATTTCAAATCCTAAAAGATGATGCTGTTAAAGTGCTGCAGTCAATATGCCAACAAATCTGGAAAACTCAGCAGTGGCCACAGGACTGGGAAAGGTCAGATTTCAGTCCAATTCCAAAGAAGGGCAATGCCAAAGAATGTTCAAACTACAGTACAACTGTGCTAGCAAGGTAATGCTCAAAATCCTTCAAGCTAGGTTTCAGTACATGAACCAAGAACTTCCAGATATACAGCCTGGGTCTAGAAAAGGCAGAGGAACCAGAAATAAAATTATTAACATCTGTTGGATCATAGAGAAAGCAAGGGAATTCCAGAAAAGAATTTACTTCTATTTCATTTCCCTGGAAGAGGGAAAGGCTACCCACTCCACTATTCTGATCTAGAGAATTCCATGGACTATAGCAGTGGCCATGGGGTTGCAAAGAGTTGGACACAACTGACTTTCTTTTCACTTCACTTATGTTTCATTGACTATGCTAAAGCCTTTGACTGTGTGGATCACAACAAACTGTAAAAAATTTTTACAAAGAGATGAGAATAGCAGACCACCTTACCTGCCTCCCGTGAAACCTATATTCAGGTCAAGAAGCAATAGTTAAAACCAGACATGGAACAACAGACTAGTTCCAGATCAGGAAAGGAGTATGTCAAGGCTATATACTGTCACTCTGCAATAACTTATATACAGGGTACACCATGTGAAATGCCAGGCTAGGTTAATCACAAGCTGGAATCAAGATTATTGGGAGAAATTTCAGCAACCTCAGATATGCAGATGATACCACTCTAATGGCAGAAATTGAAGAAGAACTAGAGAGTCTCTTGATGAAGGTGAAAGGGAGAGTGAAAAAGCTGGCTTAAAACTCAAAATTTAAACAACTAAGGTCATGGTATCCAGTCCCATCACTTCTTGGTAAACAGATGGGGAAAAAGCAGGAACAGTGGCAGATGTTATTTTATATTATTTTCCTGCTCTCCAAAATTACTGTGGATGGATGAAATAAAAAATAAAATGATGAGGGGAAAATAAAGATGGGGTGAAAGAAGCTGTGGAGTTTTCTCCTCATTTGCTATAAGCCATCAGAGCATATAAGCTTCAAACAACCATCCTAGAAACCATAGAGAACAGTTTCAAGAGTCCTTTGCAAAAATACTGAATTTTGAGTTACTGAGTGCTTCTATATCAAAGAAATCCTCACTATTTCAGCTCCATGTGGGTTCCAGCCTCCCCACTACAAACTCAAAGTTTGCTTTAATGTAGGTTTCCTTGGTTTAAGGGCATAAATTAGCTAGGCACTTCAATTCATCAAAGGGTATGCCAAATCTTCCAGGGAAAGGCTGGTACTTTTCTGTTGACTCTATCCTTTAGTTATCAGCTTGGAGACAATAAGGAGTAGCAGAGAAAGAACTTAAGTTGAATGAGATTATCATAAGAGGCTTCAGATGAGGTCCTTGTACAGCCATTGGGTAAGGAAGGTTGTTGTTCTCTGTCAAGGGAGAAGGGATTGCTCCTGTCTTCCATGATCAGTCCAGTTCAGCTCAGTCATCTCTGACTGTGCAAACCCATGGACTTCAGCACTCCAGGCTTCCCTCTCCATCATGAACTCCCAGAGCCTACTTAAATTCACGTCCATTGTGGTGGTGATGGCATCCAACCGTCTCATCCTCTGTTGTCCCCTTCTCCTCCTGCATTCAATCTTTCCCAGCATCAGGGTCTTTTCCAGTGAGATCGTTCTTTGCATCAGGTGGTCAAAGTGTTATATTTTCAGCTTCAGCATCAGTCCTTCCAATGAATACTGAGGATTGACAGGACTGGATCTCCTTTAGGATTGACAGGTTGGATCTCCTTACAGCCCAAGGGACTCTTAAGAATCTCCTCCAAAACCATAGTTCAAAAGCTTTAATTCTTTTGTCTTTGGCTTTCTTTATAGCCCAACACTCACATACATACATGACTACTGGAAAAATCATAGCCTTCAGTAGAAGGACTTTTGCTGGTAAAGTAATGTCTCCACTTTTTAATATGCTGTCTAATTTGGTCATAGCTTTTCTTCCAAGGAGCAAATGTCTTCTAATTTCATGGCTGCACTCACCATCTGCAGTGATTCTGGAGCCCAAAAAATAACAGTGAAAAATCAGTTTCCATTGTTTCCCCATCTATTTGCCATGAAGTGATGGGACTGCATGTCATGATCTTAGGTTTCTGAATGTTGAGTTCTAAGCCAACTTTTTCACTCTCCTTTTTTACTTTCATCAAGAGGCTCTGTAGTTCCTGTTCATTTTCTGCCGTAAGGCATGGTGTCTTCTGCATATCTGAAGTTATTGCTATTTCTTCCAGCAATCTTGATTCCAGCTTGTGCTTCATCCAACCCAGCATTTTCCATGATGTACATTGTATATAAGGTAAATAAGGAGGGTGACAATATACAGCCTTGACATACTCCTTTCCTGATTTGGAACCAGTCTGTTGTTCCATGACCAGTTCTAACTGTTGCTTCTTGATCTGCATACAGAATTCTCAGATTTCTCAGATTTTTTCTTGTTAGAATAACTAAAGAGCCTCTTGATGGAAAGAGGAGGGTNATCAGTCCTTCCAGTGAATATTCAGGGTTGATTCCCTTTAGGATTGATCTCCTTGCTGTCCAAGGGACTTAAGAATCTTCAGCGGCACAGTTCGAAAGCATCAGTTTTTCAATGCTCAGCCTTTTTTACAATCCAACACTCAAAACCATACATGACTACTGGAAAAACCATAGCTTTAACTATATGGACTTTCATTAGCAAAGTGATGTCTCTGTTTTTTAATACACTGTCTAGGTTTGTCATAGGTTTTCTTCCAAGGAGCAAGCATCTTTTAATTTTGTGGCTACAGTCACTAGCTGCAGTGATTTTGGAGCCCAAAANTCAGCCTTTTTTACAATCCAACACTCAAAACCATACATGACTACTGGAAAAACCATAGCTTTAACTATATGGACTTTCATTAGCAAAGTGATGTCTCTGTTTTTTAATACACTGTCTAGGTTTGTCATAGGTTTTCTTCCAAGGAGCAAGCATCTTTTAATTTTGTGGCTACAGTCACTAGCTGCAGTGATTTTGGAGCCCAAAAAAATAAAGTCTGTCACTGTTTCCACTTTTTCCCCATCTATGTGCCATGAAGTGATGGGACTGGATGCCATCATTTTAGTTTGGCATAGGACTGGGTGAGTGGTCAACAAATGAGAATAAAATGTATGTAAAGGACTTTCCTGGTGGTTCAGTGGTTAAGACTCTGCCGGCCAATGCAGGGGACACAGGTTTGATCTCTAGTACTGTAAGATTCCACATTACGTGGGGCAACTAAGTCCGTGCATCACAACTGCTGAGCCCACATGCCTCAAGCCTGTGCTGGGCAATAAGGGAAGCCACCATAATGAGAAGCCTATGGTGAAGAGTAGTTCCAGCTCACTACAACTAGAGAAAGCTTGCATGAAGGAATGAAGACCCAGCCCAGCCAATTAAATTTTTTTAATGGATGAAAAATAATAAAAAATTAAAATGTATAAAAAGCATTTAGTATAGTACACAGCTTAGAGATGCTCAAAAATATAATTAATTAATATGACCTACAGTCTAGTAATGTGATCATGACATCACTGCTGTCACTTCTCACAGGAGAACTACAGGTGCTCCATCCATAGTTCCTTGGTCACCGGGTCACCTCTGTACATGCTGACCCGATGATAGCTTCCAATGGCAAACACCTGGGACTCTCTCACTCCCATATGTAACACCCCTCACTCCCACCCAGAGGAGCAGCCCTCAACCAAGGCAGATGGCAGAATGTGGCTATGTCTCCCAGTTTCCCTTCCCTTGGTTAGGATAAATCCAAGGTATGTTTTCTACTGTATCTAGAACTGCCAAATGAAGCTGTGTACCTTGTCACAGCAGTGATAAAATACATTTCCTGTCTTTCTTCTCTTCCCTATCTCATATCCCTACTCTTCGACAAAGATATATACTAGCATCATCCCCACATATACACCAGTAGCTGTAGAATCACCATCTGATTCTAGGGAAATCAACCTAAAATACTACTACTCTTAGGTTTATTTTACCCTTGTTGCTTCACAATCTAATTACTTCTCCCAGTAATTCTGACTTTCTTTTAAGGCCTAGCCTTTTAATGATCTCTCCAGCTAATCAAAGAGTTGTATCCAGTCCACTGATGACCAAACCAAGCACAGAATGTGGTGTGCCATCTTTTGTCTTCTTGGATGCTTTCATCATGGCTCAATTCTCTGAGTATATGAGGAAAATGTGAAATTGTAGTTGATCTTGGGTAGCTCTATGCTCCTCCTGACGGGCATCTGAAACCCTGGCATCGACTCTTGACCAAGACAGAGATGGAACGTACTAGCTTAGTGATTTGTACTATGATGTTAAGAGTAAAAACCTACCCTACGTATCCCGGACCAGCTTGTCTATGCTGTTCACTAAAATGTATGAAAGTGAAAGTGAAAGTCACTCAGTCACATTTGACTCTTTGCAACCCCACAGACTATGTAGTCCATGGAATTCTCTGGGCCAGAAAACTGGAGTGGGTAGCCTTTCCCTTCTCCAGGGGGATCTTCCCAACCCAGAGACTGAACCTGGGATCAACCCAGAGATCAACCCACATTGCAGGTAGATTCTTTACTAGCTGAGCCACAAGGGAAGCCCAGGAATACTGGAGTGCATAGCTTATCCATTCTCCAGCAGATCTTCCCGACCCAGGAATCGAACCAGGGTCTCCTGCATTGCAGGTGGATTCATTACCAACTGAGCTATCAGGGAAAGATAAAAATGTATGGATTGATGGTTTGTACTTGTTTATCTGTTTGCAAAGCTGCTTTTGTGGAATATAAAATACCCCTCAGTAAGTTTGAGCTTTGGCTCCTTTGAGACACATGTATTTTGGTGGTTCATGATCAGAAGACAAAGTATATCCTGTATGGTGGAATGGGGACTATACCTGGAAGTCTCAGTCCTCTGAGATATTTTCTGAGCTTGCATTCATCTGCTGGACCCTATCCTGTGCCTTTATGTGTGTACTCGGAGGCATCTTTACAATTATCTGACACTATATAACTATATAGTTATACTATATATTGTGTATAGTATAGCATACTATATATAACTATATCTGACATTACATAACTGCTGCACTGAGCCTCTCTTATGACAATTGAAGCCTTTTGATAGCAGTCTGGTATGGAGGAAGGAAGGGACTATAGCAAACAAATTTAGAACCATTTCAGAAAAATATGACTCTTAGAAAGCAGGGCCCAGTATTTTTCTGAGTTTTGTTATTCAGCTGAGTTTTCATGAAAACCACTCCTAACACAGACTTGAGGTTGGTCCATGCTCCAACAGTGGCTGTGGGCTTCTTGAAATCTTGGACCTCCTGCCAAGGTCACTGTGTAATTCTTTGTCCTCCCATCACCACCTGTGAGCTCTGCCCAGTGGGTACATACTCCAATATAGAAGCCCTGTCTTTGGAGAGCATCAGTTTCTCTGGTAAGCATTGGTTGAATCCACATACTGCTGTCTCTTTTTTTTTAATTGAAGTATAGTTAATTTACAACATTTCAGGTATAAAGCAAAATGATTTAGTTATACACACATACACATATATGCATATGTGAGTGTGAAAGTGTTAGTCACTCAGTTGTATCCAACTCTTTGCGATCCCATGGACTGTAGCTTGCCAGGCTCATTTACTCCCTGAGCCACCAGGAAAGTACATATGTACATATTTTGAAAGTGCATACGTATATATTCTTTTTCAAATTCTTTTCCATTATAGGTTATTACAAGATAGTGAATACAGTTTCCTGGGCTATATAGTAGGTCTCATTGTTCACCTACTTTATATATAGCATTTTTTGTGTTAATCTCAAGCTCCTAATTTATCCCCCTCTTTCTCTCTTCTCCCTTTGTTAATCTTAAATTTGTTTTCTGTCTGTGAGTTTGATTCTGTATTGCAAAAAAGTTCACTTTTATCATAGTTTTACATTCCATATATAAGTGATATCATATGATATCTTCTGAGTTACTTTTTATGGATAACTAATATTCCACTGTATATATTTACTACATATAGAGTTCTCTGTGCTATACAGCAGGACCTTGCGATTTATCCCTTCTACTTATAATAGCTTATATCTGACACCTCCAACCTCCCACCCTGTCCCTCCTCCTTGGCAATCACCAGTCTGTTTTCTATCTCTGTGATTCTGTTTCTGTTTCATAGATAGGTCCATTTGTTTCATATTTTAGATTCCGCATATAAGTGATATCATATGATATTTGCCTTTCTCTTTCTGACTTACTTCACTTAGTATGATAATCTCTAGGGCCATCCATGTTGTTGTAAATGGTATCATTTCATTCTTTTTTAAGGCTGAATAATATACCATTGATAATACATATATATAAATGATATAGTGCATTGATATATATATACTTGATATTTATCAATGATATTCCACTATATATATGTATATATATGATATTGAATGATAAGGGCTATTCATATATGTTGGAAACAATTCCTTACATATTCCCATCTTTTTAAAATATCAATTTTAAGTAGTATTTTCATTTTCTCTTTAATGCTCCACCTAGGAATAATCCATAGGAAAGTTTTAGTCTTTAAGTTATGCTTCACTAAGCTAAGCCATTGGTACTTTAAAAAACTCATTTCTTATCCAGAAAGGTACCCTTAATATGAACTATCTCTCTGTGACTCAAGTAACACTGTTCTCAGAAGTTAAGAGCCATATAGGAATGAAGGGAGTTGTTACAAAAGCATCTGGAAGGTTCAAGCCTCCAAGTGTTGCCTTGAACATGAGATTTCAGGGCAGAATTTTACATCTTCTCACAGTGTGACGTCAACCTCCTCTAAATTTCAGAAGCCACAAATATATACATCATAGACTGAAACAGCAAAATAAATTACCCTTTATGTTACGGTAACCACCATAAATCTGCAAAATAACCACCATTATATACCAATGGTTATAAATCACCACTCTCAGGGGACTCTTGAGAGTCCCTTGGACAGCAAGGAGATCAAACCAGTTCATCTGAAAGGAAATTAGTCCTGAATATTCATTGGAAGGATTGATGCTGAAGCTGAAACTCCATTACTTTGGTAACCTGATGCGAAGAACTAACTCTTTAGAAAAGACCCTGATGCTGGGAAAGACTGAAGGCAGGAGGAGAAGGGAGCGACAGAAGATGAGATGGTTGGATGGCATCACCAACTCGATGGACATGAGTTTGAGTANATTCATTGGAAGGATTGATGCTGAAGCTGAAACTCCATTACTTTGGTAACCTGATGTGAAGAACTGACTCTTTAGAAAAGACCCTGATGCTGGGAAAGACTGAAGGCAGGAGGAGAAGGGGACGACAGAGGATGAGATGGTTGGATGGCATCACTGACTCAATGGACATGAGTTTGAGCAAGCTCTGGGAGCTGATGATGGACAGGGAGGCCTGGCGTGCTGCAGTCTATGAGGTGTTCAAGAGTCAAACATGACTGAGCGACTGAACTGAACTGAGCTAACTGACTGTACATTAAAACTCAAATAGCAGCATACCTTACACATGACAATTAGAATTATGTTTGGGAATTCATAAAGGACATTGGTGATCATCTAGTTTAAACTGGTGGAAGGACATCCAAAACCTATTTTAAATCCATCTCTTCTCAGTGCCAGGTCTCTAAGCCAACTCATCATGCTCACTTGCCTAGGGGACAGTGTCCTATTTTCCACAATGACTGAGCCCTACCCCTACCTAAATAGCAGTCTTTTACAAATCTAACATAAACTCACTTCTTTACTATTAACCCTCCAAATGCTTCTGTCTTTGTTGGAGTAAAGTTAAGCCAATTGTCCACGTCTAAAGACTCTGCAACTTCCTCTCTTTATCATGCTTCTCCAAATACCCTCTTGAACATCTGGATTCTGGTTCATAGCACATGTAAGATCCTATCTTCAAGGTTTTATCCTGTGGGCTCTTTTCCATCACTCAGAATTCTCTGAGTGGTCTTCCTTATACTGAAACAGAAGTTGCCCTTTATTTATTTTTTACTTAATTAACCTGTTTATCATGTTCATAGACATTGTAAATGGCTGCCAGCCTCTTTTGCATTTATTGACAATCACTCCTTGGTATCTGGGGACAATTGGTTTTAGGACCCTTGTGGATACCAAAATCCATGGCTGCTCAAGTCTCTTGCATAAAATAATAGGAAAGTCAGCCCTCTGTATTCATGGATTCCCCATCCAAGGGTTTAACAAGGATGCTGAACGTGAGTATAGGGAGGTCCAACTCTACTTACTTACCTCCCCCCACTAGAATGTCAGCTCTTTCAAAGCTGTCACCCTGACTTTTTTGTGTACTATCATATCCTTAAGTGCCTAGAACAATGTGCAGACATGTAGAAGTCACTCAGTAAATATATGCTGAATAAAAAAGGTACTTTTTTGTTTTCTTACCACTGCATGATTTAAAATTTAAAATGAAAAAAAAATAACATAATTTATTACCCTACCTTTTTGATGATGGCTGTGGATGAATCAGACTCCAGAGGAGTGTGTCTATTTCTGTTCTGCAACTTTTTGTTGGTGTTCTTCACTGCTCTTCATTTTTCTTCAGTGTTCATTTTGGCAAGAGGTGGGAACAGTCTGCCATAGTGTATTTCTGCAACAACATGGTACCAACATGAGTCAGAACCCCACCAACATTATGCTTTGTTTAAAAATACACGTAAAACCTCATTTACTTCATACTCTCCTCCATGCTGTACATCCCCTCTTTACTGTTTCAACATTTTTCCTCAACATGCAGCTACAGACCTGCATGTTACTACCTGGACACCCCTAGGCAATGTCAGGCTCCCTTAGCACTGCCTACATCAGTCACAGCACTTCCTCTAATCATTCCACTGTGAGTGCATCTCTCCCACTGATGGTGAGCCCCCTCTGGGGACAGGAACTACACCTTTGGCCCATGAATCTTTAGTCTCACTCACTCTCTAGTAATTATACAGATTGAATACAGCTGATTCTCATTATCTGTAGTAGTTACGTTCTGTAGAGTTGTCTGTGATACTGAATGAGTGATGCTGACCCATTAGACTGAGAGGAAATACAGCATTATGTTTATGTTCACCTTTGGCCTCAACACTTGTACCACTCACTCAATACACAACCTTGTCATATGGTTTTACGTTAATTTCCACGTAAGACACCTTGTTTAATTGTTGTTGTTGGTCAGTTGCTCAGTCATGTCCGAGTCTTTGAGACCTCATGAACTGCAGCACCCCCGACTTCCCTGTCCTTCACTATCTTCCAGAGTTTGCTCAATTTATGTTCATTGAGATTGTGATGCCATCCAACCATCTCATCCTCTGTTGCCCCTTTCTCCTCGTGCCTTCAATCTTTCCAGCATGAAGGTCTACTTCAATAAGTTGGCTCTTTGCATCAGGTGATCAAAGTATCGGAGCTTCAGCCTCAGTCCTTCCAGTGAATATTTAGGATTGATTTCCTTTAGGATTGACAGGTTTGATCTCCTATGCAGTCAAAGGGACTCTCAAGAGTCTTCTCCAGCAGCACAATTGGAAAGTAGCAATTCCTTGGCATTTAGCCTTCTTCACAGTAGAACACTCATATCCATACATCATGACTATTGGAAAAACCATAGCCTTGGCTATACAAACTTTGGTCAGCAAAGTGATGTTTCAGCTTTGTAATATTCTTTCTAGGTTTGTCATAGCTTTTCTTCCAAGGAGCAAGAGTCTTGTTATTTCAAGGCTGCAGTCACTGTCTGCAATGATTTTGGAGCCCAAGACTACAAAGTCTGTCACTGTTGCCATTGTTATTCCACATATTTGCCATGAAGGGATGGGACTGGATACAATGATCTTAGTTTTCTGACTGTTGAGTTTTGAGCCAGATTTTTCACTCTCTTTCACCTTCGTCAAGAGACTCTTTAGTTCCTCTTTGCTTTCTGCAATAAGGGTGGTGTCATCTGCATATCTGAGGTTGTTGATGTTTCTCCTGGCAATACTGATTACAGCTTGTGCTTCATCCAGCCCCACATTTCACATGATGTACTCTGCATATAAGTTAAATAAGCAGGGTGACAATATTCAGCCTTGATGTACTCCTTTTCCAATTCTGAACCAGTCCGTTGTTACATATCCGATTCTAACTGTTGCTTCTTGACCTGCATACAGGTTTCTCAAGAGAAAGGTAAGGTAGTCTGTTTTTCCCATTTCTTTATTTCCCACAGTTTGTTGTGATCCACACAGTCAAAAGTTTTACTGTAGTTAATGAAGCAAAAGTAGATGATTTTCTGGAACTCTCTTGCTTTTTTGATGGTCCAATGGATATTAGCAATTTGATCTCTGGTTCCTCTCTGAGGATGTGAATTCTCGGTTCACATAACATTGACGTCTAGCTTGGAGAATCTTGAGCATTACTTTGCTAGCATGTAAAATGAGTGCAATTGTCTGGTAGTTTGAACATTCCTTGGCATTGCCTTTCTTTGGGATTGGAATGAAAACTGACCTTTTCCAGTCCTGTGGCCACTGCTGAGCTTTCCAAATTTGCTGGCACATTGAGTGCAGCACTTTTATAGCATCATCTTTTAGGATCTGAAATAGCTCAACTGGAACTCCATCACATCCACTAGCTTTGTTTGTAATGATGCTTCCTAAAGTCCACTTGACTTTGCACTCCAGGATGTCTGGCTCTAGGTGGGTGTTGACACCATCGTGGTTATCTGGGTCATTAAGACCTTTTCTATATAGTTCTTCTGTGTATTCATGCCACTTCTTCTCAGTATCTTCTGCTTCTGTTAGGCCCATACTATTTCTGTCCTTTATTGTGCCCATCTTTACATGAAATATTCCCTTGGTGTCTCTAATTTTCCCGAAGAGCTCTCTAGTCTCTCCCAATCTATTGTTTTCCTCTATTTCTTTGCACTGACCACTTAGGAAGGCTTTCTTATCTCTCCTTGCTATTCTTTGGAACTCTGCATTCAGATGGATATATCTTTTCTTTTTCTTTGCCTTTGACTTCTCTTTTCTCAGCTATTTCCTCCTCAGACAACCATTTTGCCTTTTTGCATTTCTTTTCTTGGGAATGTTTTGATCACTGCCTCCTGTACAATGTCACAAGCCTCCATCCATAATTCTTCAGGCACTATCAAATCTAATCCCTTGAATTTATTTGTCACTTCCATTGTATAATGATAAAGGATTTGGTTTAGGTCATACTGAATGGCCTAGTGGTTTTCCATACTTTCTTCAGTTGAAGTTTGAATTTTGCAATAAAGAGTTCATGATCTGAACCACAGTCAGCTCCCGGTCTTGCTTTTGCTGACTGTATAGAGCTATTCCATCTTCAGCTGCAGAGAAGATAATCTGATTTCAATATTGACCATCTGGTGTTGTCCATGAGTAGAGTCATCTTGTGTGTTGTTGCAAGAGGGTGAATGCTATGACCAGTGTTTTCTCTTGGCAAAACTCTGTTAGCCTTTGCCCTGCTTCATTTTATAAACCAAGGCCAAACTCTCCTGTTACTCCAGGTTTATTTTGCTTTCCTAATTTTGCATTCCAGTCCCCTATAATGAAAAGGACATCTTTTTTTTTTTTTTTTTGGTGTTAGTTCTAGAAGGTCTTGTAGGTGTAGAAATCAAAACCTTGTAGACCTACAAGACCTTATTTAATATCTGTTTATTCATTGAAAGTCAAGTCAACCCACAGCCAAGAGCACTGTAACTCATGCCTGAGCCAAGCTTTTCCAAGACACATAGATACTCAATAAGGTGCATCACAGCCTCCCAGCATTTAGGAACACTAGACAACACTTCAGCACTATGCTCTGGTGGATGGCTGGTGTACATTTCCAACAGCAAAATCACCAATAAAACGCACAGAAATACGAAAACATAAGAAGGTGGCTTGAAAATGCAAAATCCATCAATAATGAGGATTGGATGAATACATCCTGGTGAATTATATGCACTGCCATTGAAATGAGCAAAAAATAAATACTACTGATAGCATATAAAGAGACTAATAAAGATTTCATATGCCTCATGAACAGTTCAGGAACTGAAGGCTGTTATTCTCGCCTATCCTAATAAAAGGACAAATTCCAGATATCACCCAACTTCAGACAAGCCCAAAGAAAACTTCTTTGAAAATAATTATAGGTTGAGAGTCTACCTTATTGATTAGGCATAATCCAAAGTGTTCTCCAAAAGATGGCTCAATTTTTCTCCTGAGGTTATAAGAAATACCTGCTGTTATTTCATTATATGCATTAGTTAACTGTAGGTACACAACTTGATATTTCCAAAACTTTTTTTTATAACAATGCCAATACTTTGTGACATAAACAGCAAAGGTTTTATACTTCCACTATCTACTTTCTAATGCATTTGAAGGACATTTAAAACTTCCTTAAGAATACAGATTTTATGTTTTAAGGCTGCTGCGAAATTTTTCCAATTAAATTTACTTCTCAAAATTTTAAACTGGTTAAATTTAACCCTGATTTAATTGTAGTTCATAGGAAGTAATTTCTTAGTAAAATCGCCATTGCAAAAGCATGCCCTATGTTTTAAACTACCATTCCTTCAATCAGTAGGATTTGCAGAAGATGATGTTTTGTGTAGAAACAGAAGGATGCTTCTGAAAGCTCAGTTCCAATGTGTTCAAAGTCTGATAAAATATAGGTAGACACAGGTTTCTCTTAAAGTCTTGTGAGACTCTCTTCATATATTTCAGAGTATCAGAAGATAAGTCATCTTGTCAGGAAATGCAATTTCAGGATTGATAAAAATCATATGAGGGGAGAGAACAAGACGGCGGAGGAGTAGGTGGATGTGGAGTACCTCCCCATGGATACATCAGGAATACACCTTCAGACACAGAAGTGCATGCAGAACACCAGCTGAGAGCAGACAGGAGGACCTGATCAGTGGGAAAGATTATACAGAACCATGCAAAACTTGGTAGGATGAAGGAACTAGGGGGAAATACAGAAGTGTTAGAAGGACTGGACTTTCCTTGGCGGGTGGCGGAACTGAAGCAGGGGTCTGATCCCCACACTGGGGCAACTGTCTACATTAGAGGAGAAACATTTAAGGCTGAGAGTCAAACAGCTGATCTGTGGCAGCTGAAACGGAATAAGAATGAGACAGTCCTTGCCACAGCCATACAAACCCTGGACAGGGACACAGGTCCCATGGAAGGTGCAGTGGCTGGGAGCTGGAGTTTGGGGATCGTGGAGCAATCCCAGGGTGAGGGCTGCTGTTGACTGTGGAGAGATGGATCGAGGGGATGTGAGGGAGGAGCCTGTGGTGGGAAATGGCTGTGGAGGAAAGCCAGGCAGCCATGGGAGCAAGGCGATACTGCTGAGTCACGCGTAGGGGGTGAGCCATCACTATAGGCCCTCTCTCCCCACACACAGCATTAGAGAGGCTGGCCCTTCAAATGCCTGATGCACAGAACTACAGAGTAGTATCCCACCCAGGGTTCTCCTTTAAGAGACTGATGCACCAAAATACAGAGTAGGGCCCCACCCAGGGTGCCCCTTTAAGTGCCAGACATGCCAAATAACACAGAAAGACCCCAGGCAAGGGAGCCCTCTAAGTACCAGACTGGGCAGAGCTACAGAGAAAGACTGGCTAAAGAGGCCTTCTGATCGCCAGCTACAAGAGGCTCGAAAAAAGACTCTGATGGGCCACAAATCCTGCAACAGAGGCAGTCTATGTCCCGCACAGTTGTTGCTGCAAGAGTCCCCACAAACCCAGCAGCTGTGCCACCTTCATGCTCAACCCTCACTGGGGCAAAGCTGCCACAGGCAAAAAAAGTCTTGCGTCTATGCATGCAGGGTCACTTCAGTCGTGTCCAACTCTTTGTGACCCTGTGGACTGTGGCCTGCCAGGGTTCTCTGTTGAGGGGGTTCTCCAGGCAAGAATAATGGAGTGTTTTGCCCAATATTGGTTGCCATACCCTTTTAGAGCACTATACCTCCTGGTGCCCTAGTCCTTGACTCCCCTGAGTACCTGTGACCCAAGCAGGTGCACCACCTGCACACTTGGCCCTCACTGGGGCAAACCCAAGTCCTCCAGGGAATCCTCAGGAACAAACACAAGTGGACAACCCACACGCAGAGGTGGAAATAAAACCACAATTGAAACCAAGGGGAAGAAGATCCAAAACCTTCCCACCGGCTGTACAAACTTCAGATTAAATCCACATGATCCACTAGGCAGACTCTGTGCCTATAGAATATATGAAAGGACATTGAGAGCTCCCACAAAAGAAAATGCGCTAGTTCTGATAGCTCTGGCCATTGGAGGCAAGACACACAGAACTAGGACCAGATTAGAATCTGAGCTGATTCCACATCAGGTCCAGAGACTGGTACAGTGCTGGAGGGCATCCTAGGGACGTGAAGTGGAGTGTGACTCTCAGAGAGGGACTCTGACAGCAGAGACTCAAGAACAACATTTATTATTCTTATGTTTTGACTTGTTTTGTAGATTCTTTTGGATTTTTTTTCTTTTTTTTTCCTTCCCCTCCCAGCCCCTCCATTGTAGTTACTGATTTTATTGGCACTATGAAATCTAACTAAGCTTATGAGCTTTTATTTTTTTCTCAAAGTCACATTTTTTAAAATTATTGTTATATATAGAGGTTGGCAAGCCCAACCTCTCCCTCTATGTTGGGCCTTCTGCAGTTCTGTGGAGTTTTCCTTTTTTATTTTCTTTCTTCCTTTTTATCTTTCTCTTCTTAAATCTTTAATTTTTTAAACCTATTTTTCTACATTTATTCCTTTGTTTGCTTTTATTACTGTTCTTTTCCCCTTGCAGTTAATCTTGTATATAAATCTCCTTTATATACCTGTATTTAACCTTGCATATCTACTCTTTCTTTATTTTCCTTCTTTCCTTTCCTCTCAACACATTTGTTAGTTTTATTTTCATTGCTTTATTCCCCACCTGGCACATTGCTTTGGTTTTGTTTTCCAGTTTGTGCTTTAGTTACCTTTCTTTTTAACTGGTAGAGACAATTTTTGATTTCCTTTGTTTGCCANCGGGGAGGTCAGGTGGGGTGTCCCAGGTGGCACAGCGGTTGAGTGCAGAGCTATACTAGGACAGAGGTCAGTCTGATTCTGAGGCTTCTGCCCCTCGTTGCCTCTCGTTCACTTACCACGTGCCTAATGTCTCCCCCTGGCCTAAGACAACTGGGTTCCGGCCTGTTTTTTTGTTTTGTCTTGTTTTTTTCACTAATGTGCTGTGCGACTCTGGGCAAGTTTCCGGCTTTCTCTGAGCCCTCTTGTTCTAGGAGTCAAGGACTCTAACGTCCATCACTATGAGCTCAGGCCTTCCCTTCGAAGAGTTTATGTCTGTCAGTAAGCTCTGGTGTCGACAAATGAAAAATTAAAGTCAAGCCTTAAAAATGGCAAGATGAGGACTTCCCTCGTAGTCCAGTGGCTAAGACTCTGAGCTTAATGCAGGGAACCTGGGTTCGATCCCTGGTCAGGAAACTAGATCCCACATACTGAGACTAAGATCAGGGGCAGCCAAACAAATAAATAATTTTTTTTTTAATGGCAAGATGGTCCAAGCATGGCACTGAGGGTCAGAGTAATCTGGGAGGCTTCCTGGAGGAGGCAGTGCTAGAGCTGGACCGGAGGCTGAATCAGCTGAGAAGAGGGATGAGGTGGGAGGCCTAAAGGGAACAGAACAGGATGCAGTCATAGGCAGTAACCATCTTCATCTTGTAGAAAAAAGCTCGAAACCTATCACTGAGGACCCTGAATGCCAGGAAACAGGGTTCAGGCATCAAGAAGCCTCTGAGTTGAAGTTTGTGCTCAACATGATAAAAAGCCATGTAAGGTCAAGAGGACAGGTGTCATGAGAACTTTCTGGACAGGTAAGAAAAACAGCTCAGAAAGAGAACAGTTCATCTCACTAGATAAAGCAGGCAGGAGGACAATTTCAGGGTCTTCATTATGCAGATGAGGGGGAGGAAACCCAGAAAGCCTCTGGCCCCAACCCTGGCCTCTCTCCAGAGATGTCTGGACTCAGACTCACTGCACGCAGTCTAGTCCCCTCATCTTACCAATGAGCACATTGAGACCCAGGGATGAAAACTGAGCCAACCAGAGTCACATAGTTAGGAAAATGTCTAGAATCACCACTCCAGACCTCAAACCTAGAGTCCTGGCCACCAGCACCACAGCAAGGCATAAAATACAAAAGGCTTCATTCAGTTAGACTAATGAGAAGACTTCCAGCAAGGCTGAATCAACATACTATCAAGAACTAGGTCATTCTGCAGAGGCCCCAGCAGCCCACGAAGGTCTCCTTCCCCTTTGCTATTTATTACAGAACTGACCTTTGTGTCTCTTCAGCAGCTCTGTTTGGTCTATTACTCCAATGAATATTTCCATGGGTGTCTGTCTCCCCTTTCCAACTTGGGAGCCCCTTGATGGCTGAGATCCCATCTTACTGATCTTTGTGCCTCTCCCACAAGCCCCCAGACCAGGGCCCTAAATGCAGAAGGCATGAGACACACCTGATGAATCATAGTCCTGGAAAGGTGAATTGAGAAGAGATCTTCAGTGATAGCTAGTCAATAGTTCTCCAACCTCAGCCTGCATCAGAATCAGCCAGAGGGCTTTTTTATTTTTGGCCACAATGAGAGGCACGTGGAATCTTAGTTTCCTGACCGGGGTTTGAACCTGCACTCACTGGCTACTCAGGAGACGCAGGTTCAGGAAGATCCCCTGGAGAAGGAAATGGCAACCTGCTCCAGTTTTCTTGCTTGGGAAAGCCCACGGACAGAGGAGCCTGGCAGGCTACAGTCTATGGGGTCACAAACAATTGGACAAGACTTACACGACGAGGACCGAGCATGCATGCGCTGCAGTGGAAGCGCAAAGTCTTAACCACTGGACCATCAGGGAAGTCCCCAGAGGGCTTACTGAAATACAGATCACTGGGACCCACCTTCAGCAGAGCTCCAACAGAGCCCAAGAATTCGCATGGCTAACAAGATCCCAGATAACAACAATGGTGTGATCACTCACCTAGAGCCAGACATCCTGGAATGTGAAGTCTAGTGGGCCTTAGGAAGTATCACTATGAACAAAGCTAGTGGAGGTGATCGAATTCCAGTTGAGCTATTTCAAATCCTAAAAGATGATGCTGTGAAAGTGCTGCACTCAATATGCCAGCAAATTTGGAAAACTCACCAGTGGCCACAGGACTGGAAAAGGTCAGTTTTCATTCCAATCCCAAAGAAAAGCAATGCCAAAGAATGTTCAAACTACTGCACAATTGCACTCACCTCACACGCTAGCAAAGTAATGCTCAAAATTCTCCAAGTCAGGTTTCAACAGTACGTGAACCCTAAACTTGGAGATGTTCAAGCTGGATTTAGAAAAGGCAGAGGAACCAGAGATCAAATTGCCAACATCCACTGGATCATCAAAAAAGCAAGAGAGTTCCAGAAAAATATCTACTTCTGCTTTTAACTATGCCAAAGCCTTTGACTGTGTGGATCACAACAAACTGTGGAAAATTCTTCAAGAGATGGGAATACCAGATCACCTGACCTGCCTCCTGAGAAATCTGTATGCAGGTCAAGAAGCAACAGTTAGAACTGAACATGGAACAGACTAGTTCCAAATCACGAAAGGAGTACATCAAGGTTGTATATTATCACCCTGCTTATTTAACTTATATGCAGAGTACATCATGCAAAATGCTGGGCTGAATGAAGTGCAAGCTGGAATCAAGATTGCTGGGAGAAATATCAGTTACCTCAGATATGCAGATGACACCACCCTTATGGCAGAAAATGAAGAGGAACTAAAGAGCCTCTTGATGAAAGTGAAAGAAGACAGTGAAAAAGTTGACTTAAAGCTCAACATTCAGAAAACTAAGATCATAGCATCCGGTCCTGGAGAAGAATATGGCAACCCACTCCAGTATTCTTGCCTGGAAAATCCCTGGGACAGCAGAGCCTGGTGGGCTGCCGTCTATGGGGTCACACAGAGTCGGACATGACTGAAGAAAACAATGCAAACAGTGAGAGACTTTATTTTCTTAGGCTCCAAAACCACTGGAGATGGTGAATGCAGCCTGAAATTAAAAGATTCTTGCTTCTTAGAAGAAAAGCTATGACCAACCTAGACAGCATATTAAAAAGCAGAGACATTGCCAACAAAGGTCCATCTAGTCAAGGCTATGGTTTTTCCAGTAGTCATGTATGGATGTGAGAGCTGGATTATAAAGAAAGCTGAGTGCCAAAGAATTGATGCTTTTGAGTTTTGGTGTTGGAGAAGACTCTTGAGAGTCCCTTGGACTGCAAGGAGATCAAACCAGTCAATCCTAAAGGAAATTAGTCCTGAATATTCATTGGAAGAACTGATGCTGAAGCTGAAGCTCCAATACTTTGACCACCTGATGTGAAGAACTGACTCACTGGAAAAGAGCCTGATGCCGGGAAAGATAGAAGGGAA
>SJYA01001826.1:856796-868670 GCA_006410615.1 Neotragus moschatus
GATTCTGGGAAAGACTGAGGGCAGGAGGAGAAGTGGATGACAGAGGATGAGATGGTTGGATGGCATCACCAGCTCAATGGACATGAGTCTGAGTAGAACAAGAGTTGGTGATGGACAGGGAGGCCTTGCGTGCTGTAGTCCATGGGGTCACAAACAGTTGGACACAAATGAGCAACTGAACTGAATATTCTATTTACAGATGTACCAAAATTTCTGTATCCATTTATCTGTCAATAGACATTTAGGTTGCTTCCATATCCTAGCTATTGTAAAATGTGCTGCAAAGAACACTAGGGTACATGTGTCTTTTTCAGTTATGGTTTTCCCAGGGTATATGCCCAGTAGTGGGATTGTTGGGTCATATGGTAGTTTTATTCCTAGTTTTTTAAGGAATCTCCATACAGTTCTCCACAATGACTGTATCAATTTACATTCTCACCAACAGTATAATATGGTTCCCATTTCTCCACATCCTCTCCAGTATTTATTGTTTGTAGATTTTTAAATGATGATCTTTCTGACCAGTGTGAGGTGATACCTTGTGGTAGTTTTGATTTCCATTTCTCTAATAATGAGCAATGTTGAGCATCATTTCATGTGTTTGTTGGCCACCTGTCTGTCTTCTTTGGAGAAATATCTATTTAGATGTTCCACCTATTTTTTGATTGGGTTGTTTTTCTTCCTTGTTTTGAGCTTCATGAGCTACTTGCCTATTTTGGAGATTACTTCTTTGTCAGTTGTTTCATTTGCAATTATTTTCTCTCATTTTGAGGCTTGTCTTTTAATCTTATTTATTGTTTCCTTTGTTATGCAAAAACTTTAAGTTAAATTAGGTCTAATTTGTTTATTTTTGTTTTTATTTCCATTACTCTAGTAGGTGGGTCAGAGAGGATCTTGTTATGATGTAGGTTAAAGAGTATTCTCTTTGTTTTCCTCTAAGAGGTTTATAGTTTCTGACCTTACATTTGAATCTTTGCTATTGCACACTTAATAGACTCAGTATAGTATAAACCTAACTTTTACATGTGCTTGGAACTCCAAAATTTCCTGTGGCTTTCCTCATTGTGACTTTTTTTTTACTGCTGTGTCTAGAACGGAACACACAATATCCCTGCGGTATGCCTGTAATATCCAGGAGAAAAATATGCCATGAAGAAAAATAAAATTGGGCAAGCATGAGAGTGAAAGGAAGCTACTGGGGAAAGAGATCAAGAAAGACTCCTAAGGGATAGCATTTGAGGAGAAACTTGAATGAAGAAAATGAGCATTACAGACAGTAAGGCCATCAGTATTCCAGGCTATGAAGATGGCATCTGCAAATGTCCTGAGGTCGTGACTGTTTATAGAGCACTGAAGGTCCTGTGACCATAATGGAGTCCACAGAAAAGAACGGTATAAATATAAGATAGGGCAAGCAGCTAGTGATCAGACTGTGGATGGCCTAACAGGGTATGGTTTTATTATAAATTTGGTGGGGAAGCCACTGGAGAGCTTCAAGTAGGTAGCATTTTTATTTACATTTTAAAACTATTCCTAGGTTTGGGGAAACATTATCGGAAAGCAGAATATTAGTTAAGGGGCTGGTTAGGTAGCACACGTAAAGGATGATAGCAGCTTGCCCTTAGGGTGGCATGGTGTGGGCAGTGAGAAGTGATCTGACTCTAGACATACTTTCAAAGTATTGATGACTATTTGATGGGTTGGCTATGGTGCAAGAGAAGCAGGGTGGACAGCAGTCTACCTGGGGAACAGCTGGAGAGGAGCATATTTACATGGTGCCTTTGTCCCTTTGGGTTGCAATAAAAAAGTGTCACAGACTGGGCAGCTTATAAGCAACAGAAATTTACTTCTCACAGTTCTGGGGGCTCGAAGTCTGAGAACACGAGGGCAGCAGCGTAACTGGTGAAGGCTCTCCTCCAGGCTGTATCCTCATGTGGTGGGAGGGGCTAGGGAGCTCAGTGGGATCTCTCATAAGTACACTAACTCCACTCTTGAGGCTTCCACCCATACAGACCTAATCACTACCTCGAAACCCCACCCGCTAACATCATCATCTTCAGAGGTTATAATGTCAACATAGCCATTTTGTAAAAGATATTGGCACTCAGATAATAGCAAGTATGTTGGTCAAGAAAATCAAGGGTTCAGTTTTGGACACTGGGATAAACTGATTAAAAAGAATTGTCCAAATTCCTCATTTTTCACTGTACCCACACTTTTCACCAAGTAACTTCTTAGGTCAATCCCTCTCTGAGTCTAGGTTTGGTTATGTGGCTTGATTTAGAGAGGTCATGACTGTTCATAGAACACTAAAGAGACACAACAGTTTCCCTATATTTTCAAGTGCTTGTGTTTTTTTGATTTTTCATGTCTGTCATTACCAAGAAATCAGGTCCAACCTAGCTGAAGCAGAAAGGACACACTGGGGACAAACAGCATGGTCCTGGTAGTAAGAAATCCATAAAGAAACTGAAGCATCAATAAAGGGATGAACCCCAACACCCAGGCTTCCTCTTGGACTATTTCACTGTGGAAAAAATTATCTTGTCTATAGTTTAAGAAAGCTTATTAAAGCTTTTGGTGTCAGGTAATTCTATTTTTACAGATTATTATCATATTTTGAGAAACTTGTCTCAAGTATAAGATTTCAGGGCATTTCTGGATTTCTTTGAATTACCAGCACTCACTCAGCTCCTAGTTAATCATCAATGTCTTCATGGTTTTTGCTTCTGATACTTCCTGCAGGATAAAGAACAGAGATAAATGTACCATGAAGTCAATAAAGCTAAAAGCTCAAGGTCACTCATTTGTTCATGGGCATCAAGGCGTCGGCTTGGGAAGGACCCTAGCAATATGTTCACATGGTCATATATTTTTGAAGATTATGCAAAGGTAAGATCTTTTAACAGCAACTGGTTAAGAGAACTGTCTCTTTGTAATCCAACTTCCTACATTACACTTCACTATATGTTGCATGGAGTTGGGGTGGCTGTAGTTATCTGGGGGCTCTACCTGAGGATGTATTTGAGTTGGAGATTAATTCGGTTAGTTAATGGTGGGATATATTTATGTGTTTTGTAGTCAATTTCCATTACAGTTAAGCTTTTGCTAGTAATTCCAAGCGCAGCAATGCCATCCAGGAAATCTCCAACACCTCCACATACTGACTAACCCAGCATCACAGCATAAAGATGCAGGGCCTGAAAGCATATTGCAATGTAAGTGTGCCCTGCAGCTCTGGGTATATGTGACAGGGGCAATGCTGCCTTTTGTAAAGCTCCTTAAGCCTTGTCACGTGGGCACAACAGCACAAGAAGTACACAGAAATATATTTTCAAAGATTCACAGAACTTTTCTAAGTTGATGTAGTTTGAACATATCATTTAATAGCACATGGGAAGTTGATTTGAAGGTATCATTAAAACAAGTGAGAAACTAAACCTCTTGGCTTTGATCATACAAGAAAGGTACTTTTTATATCTTTATTTAAGAACGGAAGAAAGACCTTAAAAATTAAATATGAAATGAACATTTGATTAAATCTATAGAAATTATTCTGATGTTGAAGAAGTATTTTGTACTAAAATAATTTTCAGACCACATCCAAAGCATTCATTAGGAGGAAAATGGTAAATAGAAGTAACAAACTGGTTCTTATTTGATAATTCAATTAATAAAAAAGGGTGAATCATATGACCACTTGGGCATATTTCCATTTTTCAACTTGACAAAAATAAGGATTATGAAGATAAAATTCATCATAAAACAAACAATGACAAGTCACTGGTGATGTGGTTCATCAATTTAAAGTGTATTAAGATTAGTCATTGTACAAGCAAATTTCAATTGTTGTGAAACCTTATAGCTCATGTATTCAAGAAATATGGTAGACGTGTTTCAAAATTTGATAATTCTAAAAAAGTTTACATACCACTAGTGATAACAAGATGTGATGCCCAAATAAGCTTTTCTAGATGTCAGTAAAAAATAAATTTCAGTCAGACGTCTTAAAGAGAAAGCTGTATTATGATTCTATTTTCTCTGCAGAAGGATGTTTCAAAATAATTTTTATATTTAAAGGTAAAGAGATAAAGCATTTTGTGCCAACATATACAGTGGCCAAGATATTAGAGAGGTGGTATGGCATTCTATTAATACAAATATACTGCTCTTCTGATTTTGTGATATTTGCATTGTTTGCTTATTAACTTCATAATTTGTTATGAATTATTACCTCATTCGAAATATTCACATTCCTACCTAATTTTGTATTCACAGGCACACGTCTTTAAGTCATGGATCTTTAGGTTTATGAATCACGTATGCTGTGCCATTGGTTACTTTTCCCTGATACGACTGCTCAGAAGTTTACATTAAAAAAATCAACTAAAATGTATACATGAAGCACAACGGCAGTTCAATCAAAGTAGAAACGTCAGAGTGAAAACGCAGCTGCCTCAGCAACCATCTCCCTTTGTGATGGCTACACTGCAATTTCATTACTGGTATTCACCTTCAACGGGGTGGTTTGTTTCAATAAACTGAAGTTCTCAATAAGGGGAAGTGATTCAAAGCAAAAGCAATATTAACCAAATGCATGGCAAAATGGAGCACAAGAACTAAAACAAGCAAAGAAATATAAATAGAACTTTGATTATATGGTTGCAAGAAAGAAAGCAGACGGATTTTTATCAAGTAAAGTGTCAGTGCCCAAAGCAGAAGAATCAGCTATATGTGCTATCAATAGAAACTAAAGAAATATGTCCTGGAAGGTGTTTAATTAATTCAATAGAACACAAAAAGTGTAAGTTGTGAATTCTGAATAACTGATTCAAAGATTTAACCATTTAAGAGCTTTCTTAAATTTTTTAACCATCTAGTGTAGTTACTGAAGATATATGGTCTTTGTCTTCTTTCTAGAAATTCTACCAATTCTAGGATTTGAATCCAGTGAATGTCAAACCTGTGAACACTTCATTTAGCCTACAGTAACTGAGTCATACTTCAACTTTTTTGAATTAAGAAGGAAATACAGTGCTTTCTTAAGAGGCAAGAAAAGTCAAGTTATTTAAAACATTTTTTTTTTAAGCTTTGGCAAATCAAGTATTGTCAGGGGTACACTCCATGTTAGACACTGCAAACTGAGATGTAAGTGCAAAATCTCACTATTTAACCAAGGTGATGTTTAAAATATTTTAAATAGGGGTACATAATATCATGTCTTATTACTGGTGATGTTAATCTTGATCATTCAGTTAAGGTATATCTGCCACGTAGTGAAATATGAATATTCCTTCCTCCTTTGTCATTTATGAGCATTTTAGGAATTAAACCTTGAGATTATGCAAATATCCTATCCTCTACCAACTTTAGTCTTTGTATCTATCAGAGGATTGTACCTGCAACAATTATCACTGTGGTATCTGCCTAATGGTAATTTTCTCTTTCATTTTCCACTAGACTATAATCCATGCTATTTATTAATTAGAACTCTTTCCTAAAAGAGAGTACCCCATCACCCCACTTATTTCTGTAGTTATTTATATCACCAAGGAATCAGGAGTACTTATTTTATTTCACAAGTTACAATCCAAAACTTTAATTATATATCAAGTTGCTCACAAAGTCCCAGCTTTGGCCCTTTGGAACTCCTCCTGGTTTGTATGTCCTTTTAACATGCTCCTATTGTTTTTCAAGAAACACACACATTCCAGGCAATTCTCATATTTTCCCTACCCCAGCCATGGAACCAACTACTTCTCCAAAGAACTCAGAAGCCTTTTATTGGAAAATGGCTTTATGTTTAAAAACCAAAGATCTGGGTACTGTGTATGCTTTTTGCTATTTGAGGATCACTGATCTTTTTCCCCAAGGAAAAGAAATGCAAAAAGGCAAAATGGCTGTCTGGGGAGGCCTTACAAATAGCTGCAAAAAGAAGAGAAGGAAAAAGCAAAGGAGAAAAGGAAAGATATAAGCATCNTTTGGAAGGAATGATACTAAAGCTGAAGCTCCAGTACTTTGGCCACCTCATGCGAAGAGACTCATTGGAAAAGATTCTGATGCTGGGAGGGATTGGGGGCAGGAGGAGAAGGAGATGACAGAGGATGAGATTGCTGGATGGCATCACTGACTCGATGGGCGTGAGTCTGAGTGAACTCTGGGAGTTGGTGATGGACAGGGAGGCCTGGCGTGCTGCGATTCATGGGGTCGCAAAGAGTCAGACACGACTGAGTGACTGCACTGAACTGAACTGATCTTTTTAGGCTTTCTCAGTGGACAGAGTCAAGAAACATATGTATGTATAGTAACCCATGACCATACTCATATCTGTAATCACATATAACCTCAGTTTAATCACAAGAAGTCATGAGACAATTAAGAGCCTTTCTACCAAACGACTAACTAGCATACTTCAAAACTGTCAGGTTCATGAAAGAGAAGAAAAGAATGAGTAACTGTTCGATTGGAGGAGATTGCAGAGACAATTAAATATGATGTGGGAGCTTGTATTGAACAAAGAAAAACATTAATGAGAAAACTGATGAAATCAAATAGGGTCTGTACCCTAGTTTATGGCAGGTGTTGGCACATGGCACAACCCATGGACCTAATCTGGTCTGCCACTTGTTTCTGAAATAAAGTTTGGACACACTCTCATTTTCCACATACGGTCTATGAGTTTTTTTGTGCTACAAAGACAGAGCTACACAGTACTGGCAGATACGTAATAGAGTTGCTCTCTAGTCTTTAACAGAAAAAGCTTGCCAGCTCCTGGTTTATAGTCTTGTACCTAATTTTGTATCCACAGGTACACCCCCTTAAACCATTTTTAAATCCTGTGTTTGGCAACTGTATTATGGTTAAATAAAATGTTAACATTAGGGATAATAGTGTACATAAACTCTACTATTTCTGCAATTACTCCATGGCCTAAAATTACTTCAAAATAAGAAAAAAATTTAATTGAAANAGTTGACTCACTGGAAAAGACTCTGATGTTGGGAGGGATTGGGGGCAGGAGGAGAAGGGGATGACAGAGGATGAGATGGCTGGATGGCATCACCGACTCGATGGACATGAGTTTGAGTCAACTCCAGGTGTTGGTGATGGACAGGGAGGCCTGCCATGCTGTGATTCATGGGGTCGCAAAGAGTCGGACACAACTGAGTGACTGAACTGCCTGACTGAATTTGTACAATATTGTATACAACTATAATTCAATTAAAAATCTTTTAAAAATATTTGTAACCAAAGGGAAAAAAAAGAATGACATGACTCTGGGCAAGTTGCTGGACTTCTCTTAGCTTCAATTTTCTCATCTACAAATTGAAGATTAATACCTATCCAGACGACTTCAGATTATTCCAAGAGAAAATGTGACAACATCTATACAATTGCCTTTAAAACCTAAAGGTGCTCTACAAAATGCCAGGCTCTATCATAAGCACAGTTGCTATGGGTAAAAGTCTTTGTTGGGCATGGGGGGTGACAAGGCAACCACTTAAGACCTGGGATTCTCTGGAGGTCTTGCATGGCATCTTTGCTTTGCCCATTTTTTCAAGCAGCACTAAGTAGGATCTCAAGTATACAGCAGAGAGAAAAAAAAAAAAAACCTCCCTCTCTTNAAAAGTCTTTGTAGGGCATGGGGGGTGACAAGGCAACCACTTAAGACCTGGGATTCTCTGGAGGTCTTGCATGGCATCTTTGCTTTGCCCATTTCTTCAAGCAGCACTAAGTAGGATCTCAAATATACAGCAGAGAGAAAAAAAAAAAAAATCCTCCCTCTCTTTTCCTAAAAGTAATACTTAGAAAAATGTCCCATCAACAATGGAAGTAGTTACTCAGATCCTGCCCTTTGTCCTTACAGTAAAGCCTAGCTTAAAAGATACAAAGCCAAGTTGGAGCCTAGCAGTGGTCCTATGATGCACAGGTCTCCTTAAGGCACAGAGCAAGAGAGCTGAATAAAGCAATGTGCTAGCCAGCCCTTTCTGCCCAAAGGCATTCAGATGCCACACAGAGCTGACCTTCTTAGACAAGATTCTAATAATGATTTCCTCCCCACACACCCACATGTTACTGTGAATCTGCTCACAGCAAGAAAACCTACAGACAGATGGCAAATATCAGGTGCCAAGTATATGGTTTCTTCCACGCAAAAGCCAAATAGTGAAAGAGAACCATCTTGCTTGTATTATTGTTGCTAAAACAAAGGTTAATTGTGAAACTAAAGCAGATCTGCCTTAAGTAAAAATAGGAGCCCCATTATTTGATCCAAGTCATTCTCTCTTCATCAGATGGAAGTAGGTTTTTGTTTTTAAACTCAGGCCAAAAAGGCATCTAAATATCTCATAAATAAATTACACACACTGGTGATCATTCTCTTAGTTGAGGTCCCTGAGGCATCTTTAGTATAAACAAATAAACTATGTTCTGTTCAAATAGCAGACGCTGTTCCCACAACCCTTGCTTTTATGTGGTTCCCTTGCATTTCTGATGTTTGCTCTACACTCCTATTAGGGAAAACACAAACACAACATCAATTGTTTCAAGATAGACCTAAAACATAATTTGGTTCTTTGACTTATTTACATATTTGGTCTCCAAATGATAAGGTCTCAAAAGCGAATACTCTCTAAACCTAAAACAGAATCCACGTGCGGGAAAGACAGAATTAACAGTGGGTCTATCACTTCTAGCTTCCTCCCTCCTAGGACTTCCAGAGGAAGTGCTGGCCTTCACAAGACCAGACCTTATTATAAATACTGTAATGGGATTTACTAGCAGGATGATAACCCAAGAACTCACCTAAGATTTTAGCAGATTACTCCTGGTCCGCCATAAGTGCTTCAAACAATAACCTGGAATTTATGGATTGATGGAATACAGCCCCCGGAGAACACATATTAGTCATGCAGGCTCTCTACCTCTGTAACTAATCTAGAATTTAAAAAACCTGAGACACCTTAAATCTAAATTGCTTCACCTGAACTAACTTGTGTCACATTTTTGGGTAGCATTTGTAACTCCTGCCCCCAAATGTAGAGTTATAGGAAGCTGAACCTGAGATTCAAGGCCCTTTCAGAGAGATGCAGAAATGCTGAGGACGTATTTTGGATTTGCTCACATTTATCACTAATTATTAGCAACGCATGATGTTTGGTGAGGTCCATGACCCTTTGAGGAACAACAATATGCTAGACACAATACCTATTCTTCAATAATAAACAGCAGTTTAAAGGGAAATGCTCTAATACCTTGGAGTCTTCAGGATGTTAAGACATGACCCAACAAAAAAGATATCCACATCCTAAGTCCTGGTGCATGTGAACGCCACCTGACATGGCAAAGGCTTTGCAGATGTGGTTAAGTTAAGGATATTGAGAGGCAGAGATTATCCTGTTTCAGCCAGATGAGCTTTTAAATACCATCACATGTGTCCCAAGAGCAAAGCAACGGGAGATGGGGTTATAGAGGAGAAGGCAATGAGCAGGGATTTGAAGATACTGGTCCTGAAGACTCGAGTGATGCAGACACAAGTAAAGGAGTGCTGGCAGCAACTAGAAGCTGGAAAGGCAGGCAACAAATCCTCCTCTAAAAGCTCAGGAGGGCGCATGTCCCTGTTGAGATATTAACTTCAGTCCATGGGTACTGATTTTCAGACGACTGGCCTTCAGAATGGGGGAGGACAGAATTCTGCTACTATTAGCCAAGTCTGTGGTGAGTGGTTAAAGCAATCACAGAAAATTAATACACACCCTGAAGGCTTCCTGAAACATTAGTTCATTAACAAGAAACAAAAACCCAAGAAAGCAATATGGCTTCTTTAGAATACTTTATGCTATTAACTCACTCACCTGGCAAAACTGGTCTGTGCTCTTAATGTCAGAGTTAAACTATGTAAGCTTATCAAAAGCAAGAACTTCTCTGATTACATTAGCATCTCCAATATACAGTTCTTCATGAATATTAACCCATGCCCAATGACTGAATAGAAGTAAAATGTTAACAAACTAAGAGTTTGGGGGAAACAAATCATCAGGCTCTTGCTGGGTGATTAAATGGACAGACTGTTGTATTGTGGATTGAACAGATGACTGGCAAACCATTCTGACTATCTCTGTGATGACAGGCAGCATCACAGAAGAACTCTTGCACATTTGTGAGGTGTGTGTGATGGAGTGGTCCTCTTGAATCATATTCCACATAAGTTCAATGTTATCTACTTGGCCTAATCTTGCCCTTGTGTTTAACCATAGGCATCTATGTGGCCTTCGGCATTGATTTTTGTTTTGTTTCCATGCTGCTCTCAATATCAAATTTTTCTTTCCAGGGTTCTATAATTTGGCCAAAACAAACTCATTCTGGCCATGCTTAAGGGCCTCTTGGGGAATGCAAAATTTATTTGCCTATGACATGAGCTGAAAAAGTTCCAACAGCAGGCAAATGGGGAGAGAAGAGACTGGACAGGCCCTTGTTCCTTCCAAGTCTGGTTTTCTGAGTATGTCTCCAGTATCTGATTTCAAATGAACTCATCTCCAGTCAAAAGTGAGTAGAACATGCATTAAAAAGCTAACTATAAGTAATAGTAATAATCTGACATTTGGGGTTATTCATTCTTCTTCTTCCTTCAATTTCAGAGATTAATTGAAAGCTGCCAGTACCGAGTTATTTCTTATTAAACTGTCATCATTTAGTCAAAGGATAATGGTGCACTTACCATTTTATATTTTTCACTCTGAGTGATGCTACATCATAAAGCAATTTTCACATTTAATATATAAAATACATATGGTATCTCATATGCTTGTTATAAGAAGATGGACTACAACATTGGTGATTCAATTTCTCTATGAAATGAGAAATCCTACAAAAAGGATTTAACAGAAGAGATGGTCACCTTAGTATTTAAAATGCATCTTGGCTAATTGGCTACAAATGATCAACCTAAGATTACATATATATAATCTCAGCCAGAATACATATATTGGCTGTACCATGCAGCTTGTGAGATCTTAGTTCCCCAACTAGGGACTGAACCTGGGTCACAGCAGTGTAAGTACTGAGTCCTAACCACTGGAATTTCAGGAAATTCCTTCTGGGTGCTTTATATTATTTTCATGTATTAATTTTATGTTCCTACATTGGTGATTCTCTAGCTGAAACATGCACAGGAATCTCCTCTTGAAATGCAAGTTCTGGCTCTATAGTTCTGGGGTGGGGCCTGTAACCTGCATTTTAACAAGCTCCAGGTAACAGCCATGTTACAGCTCCTTAGACCACGTTTTATGTAGTAAGACCTTGAATGAGTGAAGAACAGACAAGTGAGTCAATTCTGCTGAAATCCTCAAAATCTGAAAAGAAAAATAAGGGGAAAAGAGAAACATGCAATGTCAATGTCAAAACCAAAAGAAGAAATGGCGAATCTAGTCCAGGAGACTATGTTGTTTTCTCACCAGCTTTTGACCCAGCTTCCCCATCCCTAGATATCAGTGATAAAAACAACATCTGTATCAAGCAGAAGCAAAGTTTTAAAATGACCCAGAGCAAGCTCAACGTTAATAAAAAGTTTCTAAAACTTTCCAGTTTCCCATTTGACACCAAGGTCTTTTCTCCTCTGATAATAACATTTCAAATATTGAGATCATTCTTACATTTGGTGTCCCAGGTACTCCTCTTTTATCTGGTGGACCTGAGGTAACCCCTGCCCATACCTCCCACACACACCTCTGAAACCTGCCCCATGAAGGGCCACTTCCACTGTGGCAGTGCTGGTCATGGGAATGTACCTTCTCCATAACAACTAGCTCCTACCCAGGCGTCCCACTGTCCAGGAATGGCAGCAATGTCCCTTGAGCCTAAGCAGAAAATCCAACA
>SJYA01001826.1:870259-881639 GCA_006410615.1 Neotragus moschatus
TATTATGGCTATTATAGGATATTGAATATATTTCTCTATGCTATACAGTGAGAGAATTATGCACAATATACAGTCTTGACATTCTCCTTTCCCAGTTTGGAGTATATTGTGTATATTGTCACCTTTCTTATTTAAATTATATGCAGAATACATCATGCAAAATGCCAGGCTGGATGAAGAACAAGATGAAATCAAGATTTCCAGACTCCAAGATGCTTACTCCTTGGAAGAAAAGCTATAACCAACTCAGACAGCATACTAAAAAGCAAAGACATTACTTTGCTGACAAAGGACTGTCTAGTTAAAGCTATGGTTTTTCCAGTAGTCATGTATGGATGTGAGAGTTGGACTATAAAGAAAGCTGAGTGCTGAAGCACTGATGCTTTTGAAATGTGGTGATGGAGAAGACTCTTGAGAGTCCCTTGAACTGCANCTCCTTGGAAGAAAAGCTATAACCAACTCAGACAGCATACTAAAAAGCAAAGACATTACTTTGCTGACAAAGGACTGTCTAGTTAAAGCTATGGTTTTTCCAGTAGTCATGTATGGATGTGAGAGTTGGACTATAAAGAAAGCTGAGTGCTGAAGCACTGATGCTTTTGAAATGTGGTGATGGAGAAGACTCTTGAGAGTCCCTTGAACTGCAAGGAGATCCAACCAGTTCATCTTAAAGAAGATCAGTCCTGAATATTCATTGGAAGGGCTGATGCTGAAGCTGAAGCTCCTGATGTGAAGCTGAAGCTCCCGAAGCTGGCTACCTGATGTGAAGAACTGACTCATTAGGAAAGACTCTGATGCTGGGAAAGATTGGAGGTGGGAGAAGAGGATGATAGAGGATGAGATGGTTGAATCTCATCATCGAATCAATGGACGTGAGGTTTCAGCAAGCTCTGGGAGTTGGTGATGGACAAGGAAGCCTGGCATGCTACAGTCCATGGAGTCACAGAGTCGGACGTAACTGAGTGACTGAACTGATCTGTGCTATACAGTAGGGTTTTATTGTTCATCAATTCTACATACAATAGCTTCTATCTGCTAACCCCAACCTCCCACTCCATCCCTCCCCAACTCCCTCCCCCTTGGCAACCACCAGTTTTATTTCTATGATGTGGTTCTGTTTCTGTTTCACAGATAGGTTTATTTGTGTCATGTTTTAAATTCCACATATAAGTGATATCATATGGTGTTTACCTTTCCTTTTCTGAGTCACTTTACTTAGTATGAGTATCTCTAGTTGCATTCATGTTGCTGCAAATGGCATCATTTCATTCTTTTTATGGCTGAGTAATATCCCATTGTATATATGTACCACATCTTATTAATCTATTCATCTATTGATGGACATTTAGGTTGTTTCCATGTCTTGGCTATAGTTGAGTACTGCTGCTAGGGGTGCATGCATCTTTTCAATTTATAGGTTTGTCTGGATATATGCTCAGGAGTGGGATTGCTGATTATATGATAATTCTACTTTTAGTTTCCTGAGGAACCTGTTTTCCATAGTGACTGCACCAATTTACATTCCCACCAACAGTGTAGGAGGGTTCCCTTTTCTCCACAACCTCTCCAGCAAACATTTTAATTATGGCCATTCTGACTGGTATGAGTTGATACCTCAATGTAGTTTTGATTTGTATTTCTGTAATAATTAGCAATGTTGAGCATCTTTTTGTATGAAATGAAAAAATATTAAGCATACACCTCAATGACTTTTGACATACCTGTATATTGAAGTAACAAGCCAGATCAAGACTGAACACAACACTATACAATAGGACTTCATACAATGATGGAAAGATTCCGTGATAAAATATTTATATACTTATCAATTTATTAGCCACAATGCCACTGAGCACTTTCAAATGTGGCTAGTACAACTAAGGAACTTAATTTTTAATTGTTATTTTCATTAATTTACATTTAAGTAGGCATAGAGGTTATTGGCTGCCATATTGGACAGCACAGGCCTACAACCTTTTCAGCACCTTCCAGGAAATTTCTCTCATGCTCTCTTCCTGCCAATATCCTCCAAACATAAGCCCTCTTCAGGCTTCCAATACCACAGGTTAGTTTTTGCTGTCTCTAGTTTAACTGTGATCAAGAACATATTTTCAGTTTTTAGATGGTGCTTTATTTGAATCAATGATGGGAAAGTATTCGGAAATAACCCCTTCACTATGCACAAAACAGCCAATGTCAACTTTATTATTATTATTATCTTTATTATTATAATTATTTTCATCTACTAATACTGTGTTGGAGAAGACTCTTGAGAGTCCCTTGGACTGCAAGGAGATCCAACCAGTCCATTCTGAAGGAGACTGGCCCTGGGTGTTCTTTGGAAAGAATGATGCTAAAGCTGAAACTCCAGTACTTTGGCGACCTCATGCGAAGAGTTGAGTGATTGGAAAAGACTCTGATGCTGGGAGGGATTGGGGGCAGGAGAAGAAGGAGACGACAGAGGATGAGATGGCTGGATGGCATCACTGACTCGATGGGCGTGAGTCTGAGTGAACTCTGGGAGTTGGTGATGGACAGGGAGGCCTGGGTTGCTGTGATTCATGGGGTCGCAAAGAGTCGGACATGACTGAGCAACTGAACTGAACTGAAGGGGAAACTAGTCTAAAAATATACTGACAGCCACTAACTCTCATATACAAAACTAACAAAAACTAACAGTCAACTTATCCAATATTTGTTTAAAATACTATATGGACAGAACTTTTTAAACTGCCATAATTCTTATTAAAAAATATCTCAGACCATTCATCATATTTGGTATTTGATTACATCTGTTTTTATGTATTTTCCCACTTATGAGATTTAAAAATCTTGATGTCCATGGTTACATTAAATATTTTTGTAAATCTGACAAGATACAGAATAGTATCTTGTACATGGCACCTGCCCAAGGTTCACGCATAGAAAGAAGAAAATGAGAGTTCCTATAATAAGTACTAATTTAAATATTTGTTTTGAAATGAAAGTTAATATGAGGTTCATATTTTGCTATTCTATACATTGATGTAATCACTTATAATTTCCAGCCTTTTATAACATTTATGATCCACTAAATTAGTGCTATTCAAAATATACAATCCAGAAAGCTGTTATGATCAGTGAAAAGATAATTCGTATCCTTGGGCAAGCTCTTCAGTCACTAACTTTCAAAGCCTCGTACATACCCAGAGAAACATCAGTTAGACCAAATAGCGTTCTGAATGATTTACGTTCTGATACAATTCATTGGAAGGACTGATGCTGAAGCGCCAATACTTTGGCCATTTGATGTGAAGAGCTGACTCATTGGAAAGGACCACAATGCTGGGAAAGATTGAGGGCATGTGGAGAAGGGGGTGACAGTGGATGAGACGGTTCAATGGCATCACCGACTCAATGGATATGAATTCGAGCTGAGATGGTTCAATGGCATCACCGACTCAATGGACATGAATTTGAGCAAACTTCAGGAGAAGGTGAAGGACAGGGAAGCCTAGTGTGCCACAGTTCATGGGGCTANCAGTGGATGAGATGGTTCAATGGCATCACCGACTCAATGGATATGAATTCGAGCTGAGATGGTTCAATGGCATCACCGACTCAATGGACATGAATTTGAGCAAACTTCAGGAGAAGGTGAAGGACAGGGAAGCCTAGTGTGCCACAGTTCATGGGGCTACAAAGAGTCAGACACAACTGAGCAAGGGAACAACAAATTCTTTAACCCATTATTGGCCAGTTTACAGCTGTAAAGTTGACAGGTGGCAGAGGTCCATGTACCATACTTAGAGTACCATTGCCCCAGACTATAAACTCCTGAGAGCTGTTTTCTAAAGAAACCAAAGCAATAGTCACTCAGTTGTGTCTGACTCCTTGCAACCACATGGACTATAGCCCACCAGGTTCCTCTGTCCAAGAATACTGGAGTGGGTAGCCATTCCCTTCTCCAGGGGATCTTCCCAACCCAGGGATCCAACCCGTGTCTCCTGCACTGCAGGTGGATTCTTTACAGCTGCACCACCTGGGAAGCCCATTTTCTAGAGAAGAATTACCCCAAAGTTATCCAGTTCTAACTCTCCCGTGTCTTATAATTCCTGACTTTAGCAAGTATCCAATAAAATATTTTAGATAAACAAATAGTTGCTGAGCCACCTAGACTTTCAACTATGTAATACATTAACTCTCTTCAGGTTCTTCTCAAACTTTTTCCCAGAGGGAATTACTTTGTGGGTGGAGGCAGTAAACGTTTGCCTCCTTGGTACCTCCTATACATACAATGAGAATGATCAGACCCAGGAGAAAACTGTTAGACTAAATCCATTTACTGAAACTCTAAGAAAAAAAGTCACATCTTTTTAAATAGTGTGAAGCATAACACTGAGTAAGAGGTCCTAATTTTTTTTATTTCAGTCATAATATTTTTATTAGTAAAAAAAAAAAAAAAAAAAAACTGGGAGATCAATGTCACCAAACTTTTAAGTCCTCCTAAAAAAATTATTTGGGTAGTACTGGGTAACAGTAACACATGACTGTGTTAATCACATAAGGGGCTTTATACGTGATGCAATATCACCACTACCTCTTGCGTCACTTCAGTTCAGTCGCTCAGTCGTGTCTAACACTTTGCGACCCCATGAATCGCAGCACGCCAGGCCTCCTTGTCCATCACCAACTCCTGGAGCTTACTCAACCTCATGTCTGTTGAGTCGGTGATATCATTTGACCACTTCATCCTCTGTCGTTCCCTTCTCCTCTCGCCTTCAATCTTTCCCAGCATCAGTCTTTGCAGATGAGTCAGTTCTTTGCATCAGGTGGCCAAAGTATTGGAGTTTCAGCATCAACATCAGTCCTTCCAACAGGGCTGATTTCCTTTAGGATGGACCGGTTGGATCTCCTTGCAGTCCAAGGGACTCTCAAGAGTCTTCTCCAACACCACAGTTCAAAAGCATCAATACTTCAGCACGCAGCTTTCTTTATGGTCCAACTCTCACTCCCATACATGACGCCAGAAAAACCATAGCTTTGACTAGCTGGACTTTGTCGGCAAAGTAATTCTCTGCTTTTAATATGCTGTCTAGATTGGTCATTACAATCTAGATTCCAATTTAATATGCTGTCTAGATTGGTCATTACTTCCAAGGAGTAAGCATCTTTTAATTTCATGGCTGCAGTCACCATCTGCAGTGATTTTGGAGCCCCCCCAAATTAAGTCAGCCACTGTTTCCTCTGTTTCCCCATCTATTTGCCAGAAGTAATGGGACCAGATGCCATGATCTTAGTTTTCTGAATGTTGAGTTTTAAGCCAATTTTTTCATTCTCCTCTTTCACTATCATCAAGAGGCTCTTTGGTCCTCTCTTTTCTGCCATACGTGTGGTGTCATCTGTGTATCTGAGGTTGTTGATATTTCTCCCAGCAATCTTGGTTCCAGCTTGTGCTTCATTCAGTCCAGTGTTTCTCATGATGTACTTTGTGTATAAGTTAAATAAACAGGGTGACAATATACAGCCTTGACATATTCCTTTCCCAATTTGGAACCAGTCTGTTGTTCCATGTCCAGTTCTAACTGTTGCTTCCTGACCTGCATACAGATTTCTCAAGAGGCAGTTCAAGTGGTCTAGTATTCCTTCTCTTTCAGAATTTCCACAGTTTGTTTTGATTCACACAGTCAAAGATTTTGGTGTAGTCAATAAAGCAGGAATAGATGTTTCTGGAACTCTCTTGCTTTTTCAATGATCCAATAGATGTTGGCAATTTGATATCTAGTTCCTCTGCCTTTTCTAAATCTAGCTTGAACATCTGGAAGTTCATAGTTCGTGTATTGTTGGAGCCTGGCTTGGATAATTTTGAGCATTACTTTGTTAGCATGTGAGATGAGTGCAATTGTGTGGTAGTTTGAGCATTCTTTGGCATTGCCTTTCTTTGGGATTGGAATGAAAACTGAACTCTTCCAGTCCTGTGGGCACTGCTGAGTTTTCCAAATGTGCTGGCATATTGACTGCAGCACTTTCACAGCATCATCTTTTAGGATTTGAAATAGTTCAACTGGAATTCCGTCACCTCCACTAGCTTTGTTCATAGTGATGCTTCCTGAGGACCACTTAACTTCAAATTCCAGGATGTCTGGATCTAGGTGAGGGATCATACCATCGTGATTATCTAGGTCATGGAGATCATTTTCGTATAGTTCTTCTGTGTATTCTTGCCACCTCTTCTTAATATCTTCTGCTTCTGTTAGGTCCATACCATTTCTGTCCTTTATTGAATCCATCTTTTCATGAAACATTCTATTGGTATCTGTAATTTTCTTGAAGAGATCTCTAGTCTTTCTCATTCTTTGTTTTCCTCTATTTCTTTGCACTGTTCACTGAAGAAGGTTTTCTTATCTTGTTATTCTGCATTCAAATGGATATATCTTTTCTTTTCTCCTTTTTTTTCCCTTCTCTTTTCTCAGCTATTTGAAAGGGCTCCTCAGAGAACCACTTTGACTTTTTGCATTTGTTTTTCTTGGGGATGGTCTTGATCCCTGTCTCCTGTATAATGTCATAAACATGCGTCCATAGTTCTTCGGGCACTCTGTCTATCAGATCTAATCCCTTGAATCTATTTTTCGCTTCCACTGTATAGTCATAAGGACTTTGATTTAGGTCATACATGAATAGTCTAGTGGTTTTCCCTACTTTCTTCAATTTAAGTCTGAATTTGGCAATAAGGAGTTCATGATCTGGGTCACAGTCAGCTCCCGGTCTTGTTTTTGCTGATTGTATAGAGCTTCTCCATCTTCGGCTGCAAATAATATAATCAATCTGATTTTGGTACTGACCATCTGTTGATGTCCATGTGTAGAATCTTCTCTTGTGTTGTTGGAAAAAGGGTGTTTGCTATAACTAGTGCATTTTCTTGGCAAAACTCTATTAGCCTTTGCCCTGCTTCATTCTGTACTCCAAGGCCAAATTTGCCTGTTATTCTAGGTGTTTCTTGACTTCCTATTTTTGCATTCCAGTCCCATATTATGAAAAGGACATCTTTTTGGAGGGTTAGTTCTAGAAGGTCTTCTAGGTTTTAATAGAACCATTCAAATTCAGCTTCTAAAGCATTACTTGTTCGTGTATAGACTTGGATTACTGTGATATTGAATGGTTTGCCATGGGAATGAATAGAGATCATTCTTTCATTTTTGAGATTGCATCCAAGTACTACATTTCAGACTCTTGTTGACTATTATGGCTACTCCATTTCTTCTAAGGGATTCTTGCCCACAGTAGTAGATACAATGGTAATCTGAGTTAAATGCACCCATTCCAGTCTATTTTAGTTTGCTGGAGTTGTGGCTGCATAGCATTGGAGTGACTTTGAGGAGATACTCTACGTCCAAGGGCAGAGAAGCCCTAGCAGACAGTAGGAGAGGCAAATTCGCATTTAGAATCAAATCCCATTCCCGCCAGAGATGCTCAGAGGGCTCAAATGAACCTTGTGCACACCAGGACCCAGAGACCCAGAGACAGGGACTGAGACAGAACTGTGTTTGAGTGTCCCTGTGGAGGTATGGGTCAGCAGTGGACTGCTGCAGGGGCAGGGACTCTGGGTGCAGCACATCTGGGTATAGCATAAGCTCTCTATGAGGAGGTCACCATTAACCCCACCATAGAGCTGCCAGAAGGTACACAGGACTGGGAAATAGACTCTTGAAGAGCACAAACAGAATCTTGTATACTCCAGGACCTAGGAGAAAGGAGAGCAGTGATCCCAGAAGAGACTGACCCAGACTTACCCGTGAGTATCCAGAAGTCTCCAGCAGAGGTGTGGGTCAGTGGTGGCCTCTGCAGGGCTGGGGACACTGAGTGTAGCAGTACATGCATGGACCTTTTGAAGGAGGTCACCTTTATCTTTATTACCTCCACCATAGTTTGGCTTCAGGTAAATTACAGGGAGGGAACACAGCTCTACCCATCAACAGAAAATTGGATTAAAGAGTTATTGAACATGGCCTTGCCCAACAGAACAAGACCTAATTTCCCCCTCAGTCAGTCTCTCCCATCAGAAAAATTCCATAAGCCTCTTATCCTTTTCCATCAGAGGGCAGGCAGACTGAAAATCACTATCACAGAAAACTAACCAATCTGATCACATGTACGACAGCCTTGTCTAACTCAATGAAACTATGAGCCATGCTGTGTAGGGCCACCGAAGACAGATGGGTCATGGTGGAGAGTTCTAACAAAATGTGGTCCACTGGAGAAGGGATTGGCAAACCACTTTAACATTCTTGCCTTGAGAACCCCGTGAACAGTATGAAGAGGCAAAAAGATAGAACACTGAGAGATGAACTCCCCAGGTTGATATGTGCCCAATATGCTACCGGAGATCAGTGGAGAAATAACTCCAAAAAGAATGAAGAGATGGAGCCAAAGCAGAAACAATGCCCAGCTGTGGATATGACTGGTGATAGAAGCAAAGTCTGATGCTGTAAAGAGCAATATTCCATAGGAATCTCTTGTGTGGTTAATATCTTTTATTGGAGTGAACTAGTTGCTTATCGGTAAGCAACAAAAAGTGACCCTGGTTTATTAAAAAGTAAAAAAAAAAAAAAAAAAAAAAAAACACTATTGAAATGATAATAGGCAACATTATCAGCATTGCTGAGAAGCCTAAAGAAAGAGTCAGGGAGGGGCAAAGCAGGCTAAGATGGACTATGACTAAAATTCCACCCGAGCTGCCCAGTGAGGACAGACATAGAACTTGCAATGCCACCATCATCTGCACTAGTTCCTACTTGCCCTGTGGCCCCAACTGCCACTAGTCCTACCAATAAAATGGATTCTCTCCTGCTCCATCTCTTACGTCAGATAGTTTAGGGTTTATTTCTCTAACGGCCCATGCCCAGGTCACACGCATTTGACCTGGTTGCAGAAGAGTCTGGGAGACTGACTTCTCTGCCTTCTGTTGACTCACAAAGGAAGAATTCTTCTAGGTAGAAAAAGGAGGCAGCTATCTGGCAGCCCTCCCAAGTCACAGATGTACATTGCAATGCCTCTCTATTCATTTTAAGAGATGACAAACCATTGCTAATGTATAGAAACAAATCATTACTAATATATAGAGGATCTATAAGTAAAAATGTCCTCTAGCATCTTCAAAATGCCAAATATCTCTTGTTCAAAATGTAATTCTTATGACTCAAAGCATTTTAGCATAACACTTTTAGATGTTATCCACCCAGGGAGAAGCTTTACAATATAGGATTTCCTCCTCTATTTCTCCCTCTCACAGTGTATTTCCCAAGGCCATCATCTAATTAACAATCACAAAGCTTCCTACAATACAACTGCCTATGAAATGGCTGGCTTCTCCATTAGCTTGTTTCTCTCCCCACATCTCTTTCAATTAGCAACTGATAAAAGGAAATCAAAAGCACCTGATACCCATTTTTTGCATGATGGAGCGATTTCATTTCTCTCTGAAGCATGAATAGAATTCAATTTCAGAGATATCTCCCCTCCATTTGGAAAATGAGACTCTGAATATCAAGGCCTTTATCTGGTAAAGACCCCTTTCTGAAAACGGTTACTTGCATTATATTAAGCAAGGCACTCATACATGGCTTTTGTAAATGTCATCTCTATATGTGGGGCATCAGATGAATAAACTTCTAATTCTTTGGACCATCCCAATTCAATTTCCATAACAAAAGATCATTTGTCATGATCAATATCACTGCAGATGGTGATTGCAGCAATGAAATTAAAAGACACTTACTCCTTGGAAGGAAAGTTATGACCAACCTAGACAGTATATTAAAAAGCAGAGACATTACTTTGCCAACAAAGGTCCATCTAGTCAAGGCTATGGTTTTTCCAGTGCTCATGTAGGGATATGAGAGTTGGACTATAAAGAAAGCTGAGCCCCAAAGAACTGATGCTTTTGAACTGTGGTGCTGGAGAAGACTTCTGAGAGTCCCTTGGACTGCAAGGAGATCCAACCAGTCCATCCTATAGGAGATCAGTCCTGGGAGTTCATTGGAAGGGTGTTCACTGGATGTTGAAGCTGAAACTCCAATACTTTGGCCACCTGATGTGAAGAGCTGACTCATTGGAAAAGACGCTGATGCTGGGAAAGATTGCGGGCAAGAGGAGAAGGGGACAACAGAGGATGAGATGGATAGATGGCATCATTGACTCGATGGACATGGGTTTGGGTGGACTCCGGGTGTTGGTGATGGACAGGAAGGCCTGGCGTGCTCTGGTTCATGGGGTCACAAAGAGTCGGACATGACTGAGCAACTGAACTGAACTGATATTTATNCGGGCAAGAGGAGAAGGGGACAACAGAGGATGAGATGGATAGATGGCATCATTGACTCGATGGACATGGGTTTGGGTGGACTCCGGGTGTTGGTGATGGACAGGAAGGCCTGGCGTGCTCTGGTTCATGGGGTCACAAAGAGTCGGACATGACTGAGCAACTGAACTGAACTGATATTTATGACGTGCCACTGAGTATACTGCTATGAAACTATGGAAAAAAATTTTAAAAGAAAGGCTACAAACATTCCTCAGTTTTGTCATGTAGTAAAAATTTTATGTAAGAGTTTGCTCTGTGCATCAACATTTATTAAGCAACTAGTACATGCAATGATGGGAATAATCAGATACTGTCTTTGACTTTTAAGCACAGATTTTGGTGGAAGAAACAGGCAATGAGCATGTAAACCGAGAAACCAAACAGTATAAAGGGAGCATACAAAGCAAGACAATGTAAGTTAATCAGGGGAGTTGTCCTTGACATGGGTGGTTAAGAAAGCACCCAGGAGATGTGGTTATATGAGAAGAAATAAATCCCATGAAAAGTTGGAGAAGGAACATACCAGGAAGAGGGTCTAGGAATTTCAAAATCTCTGCGATAGAATGTGCTTGATATGCTCCAGGGCTTCCTAAGAGGCAGGTAGGTCAGTAGCTTGTTAGAAGTCAGATCACCGTGGAACATTTTGGGCTGCGAAAATGAGTATGGATTCATTTGAAGACTGAGAAGAGACAAGAATTAATTTATATTTTTAAAAGATCATGGTGGTGTTAAACCTGTACGCGAGACAGCAAGAGAGACACAGATGTGTAGAACAGCCTTTTGGACTCTGTGGGAGAGGGAGAGGGTGGGAGGATTTGGGAATATGGTATTGTAACATGTATGATATCATAAGGGAAACGGATTACCGGTCTAGGTTCGATGCAGAAGGCTTGGGACTGATGGGCGGGGATGATCTGGAGGGATGGTGTGGGGTGGGGGGTCGGGATTGGGAGCTCATATACACTCGTGGCTGATTCATGTCAATGTATAGCAAAACGAATACAGTATTGTAAAGCAAAACAAACTAAAAAATAAAAATTA
>SJYA01001826.1:883561-949629 GCA_006410615.1 Neotragus moschatus
CCGTCTATTTCCCATGAAGTGATGGGACCAGATGCCATGATCTTTGTTTTCCGAATGTTGAGCCTTAAGCCAACTTTTTTACTCTCCTCTTTCACTTTCATCAAGAGGCTTTTTAGTTCCTCTTCACTTTCTGCCATAAGGGTGGTGTCATCTGCATATCTGAGGTTACTGATATTTCTCCCGGCAATCTTGATTCCAGCTTGTGTTTCTTCCAGCTTGTATTTTGTTTTAACAATCGCCATAAAACCAATACGTTATCTTAAAGGTCTTTTTTTTTTTTTTTTTAATACCACTTTTGGGTATGTGTTCAGAGAGAGTAACTGCTGCCCTGGTCCCCACCTATGTAATCTGAACCACCAAAGAAAAGGACAGGGTATATCTCTAGTCTGTAATGAAGACCTTTTGTTGTTGTCAGTTGCCCAGTCACATCTGACTCTTTGTGACCCCACGGACAGCAGCACACCAGGCCTCCATGTCCTTCACCATCTCCTAGAGTTTAGCCAACTTCATGTTCATTTCATTGGTGATGCCATCCAGCGGTCTCATCCTCTGATGCCCTCTTCTCCTTATGCCCTCAATCTTTCCCAGCATCAGGGACTTTTCCATTGAGTCATTTGTTCATATCAAATGACCAAATACTGGAGACCTAACCGAAAGCAAAACTCAATGATGGGAGGGCAGTAGTTATGGAACTAATGTTCAGGTACAGGGAAGTTTCATAAGGCTGACATCATTGACTAGTGTGCCATTCTACCGAGTAATGAATATTGACTTTTCTTTAAACATGAGACTTTTTCCAGCAAGTATCTCATTTTAACAATGAATTCAGAGAAGTGCTGAACATGCAAAGCCTCTTCTCACTAAAACCTGAAACTCTCCTCCACGAATTACCTGTCTCCCATGTGGATCAGAGCTGATTCGAGCCCAACTGGAAATGGCCACGCAAACTCTTATGTAGGGCTCTTCCACTGGAACTTCATATACATGGGCTGTTGCTCAGAACTGCTTTTTTTTTTTCCTAAAGAGGTATGATACTCACATTCAGCCAGATAGTCCTACAAGACTGATTTCTGGGATAACTCAGCTGTCACTGTATGGAATAAAGGGACAAAGCACGGAAAAGAACTGACCAAGGTCTGTTACACACACAACACAATAGACGGTGAGTGTTATTAATAGATAGGAAAGTAGTCTTTAATGGAGTAAGAGCTAAGCCCCTGACACCAAACAAAAAAGTCTGAACTCTGGTCATTCATCAGTCACAGTGTTCACTGATTTTTGCCTCCATTTCCCCATGTTTGAAATGAAAATAAGAATATATTCCTCACAGGATACTGTGAAATAAATAACATAAAATAAGGGTAACAAGTAACTGAACTCTCAAATAAAAGAATAGTACTAATGAAAGAATTTAAAGTCTAATGTAATTATGATATCAAAAATAGGTAGTTTTGGTACAAGGTCAGGGTTGCTACTGCTAAGTCGCTTCAGTCGCGTCTGACTCTGTGCAACCCCATAGACGGCAGCCCACCAGGCTTCCCCATCCCTGGGATTCTCCAGGCAAGAACACTGGAGTGGGTTGCCATTTCCTTCTCCAATGCATGAAAGTGAAAAGTGAAAGTGAAGTCGCTCAGACGTGTCCAACTCTTAGTGACCCCACGGACTGCAGCCTACCAGGCTCCTCCATCCATGGGATTTTCCAAGCAAGAGTACTGGAGTTGGGTGCCATTGCCTTCTCCGAAGGTCAGGGTTACAAGCCAGCTTTTCTGTGGTTTTCTTGACTTTCCTCTCATTACCACAAAATGGCAACCACAGCTCCAAACATCACGTGCTCGCCTAACTTAATTCAAAGCAGGAATAAAAGGTGTTGGGGTTTCCCTTTATGCATATCTCTTTCTTTGTAAGAGAGGTACCTCAGACCCACTGGTCATAACTGGGTCATGTGCCCATGTCTTATGTGCAAAGGATGCTGGCAAAGTCAACATCCAGCATTTTTTAGCTTCTTTAATGGTAGCAGGATTCTGCCATCAAGGAGGAAGTTAGGGGCAAAAAGGCTACTGAGGAGGCAACAATTTCTGCCACAACATATGCAGCAACAAAAAATATTTGTTGGCAAACAGGTATTGGCTTTAAGTAAAAAATAAAAAAATTAGGTCCTTTTGTTATAATTCTGTCAAACTCTGCTCCACATGTGGTGAATTTTTACCATTGATGTTATGTAGTTTCCACTTACCACCAATAAGAGTTTCTAGCCTCCTTTTGTGAGAAGGCAATGGCAACTCACTCCAGTACTCTTGCCTGGAAAATTCCATGGATGGAGGAGCCTGGTAGGCTGCAGTCCATGGAGTCGCTAAGAATCAGGCACGACTGAGTGACTTCACTTTCACCTTTCACTTTCATGCATTGGAGAAGGAAATGGCAACCCACTCCAGTATTTTTGCCTGGAGAATCCCAGGGACAGAGGAGCCTGGTGGGTTGCCGTCTATGGGGTCGCACAGAGTCGGACACGACCGAAGCGACGTGGCAGCAGCAGCAGCCCCAGCCTCCTTTTGGGAAGCACCACTCTCTCCTAATTTTGAATGGTCTTGGAGGGAATCAGTGCTTCCCGTCCGCTACTAAAACACAGTGGGCTAAACCTTTTCTCATAGTTTCCTGGTACATCCAGAGGAACCACATACCTTAGGTCAGAACAGTTTACATTTTGGTCAAGGACTCTGCATTTCAAGCACAGGCTATGGCAATTAGGGATAACTAAAGAGGCGGGTGCAGCAGTGGGAAACGGCCCGCTGAGCTGAGCTTTCTCCTCCTGCTATGTGATGCTTATCAGTTCCCCGTATCATGTCAGCCTCTGGTAGAGGTTTCCCAGATCGTTCACGGGCAGGGACACCTCTCCTCAGCTACTGTGAGTGTTGGCTGGTAACAGTTTACAGTTGTCCTGTTCCCGAAGAACTGCACTCCACAGACAGGAATGCCACCTCCGTCTGCTCACCCCTGGTCCAGGAGAGGCATGAAGACAGTGATTTCCTGGCACCAGATCATACTACCTCCCAAGAGCTTAATGTGCATGCCTGCCCCACAGTCCAGCTCTGCGCAGGTGGCGCAGTGGTAAAGAAGCCACCTGCCAATGCAAGAGGTGCAATCCCGGGATTGGGAAGATCCCCTGGAGGAGAAAAAGGCAACCAATCCAGTATTCTTTCCTGGAAAATTCCATGGACAGAGGAGTCTGGTGGGCTACAGTCCATGGGGTCACGAAGAGTTGGACACAACTGACTGACTGAGTGCGTGCACACACACACACACACACACACACACACACACACACACACACAGAGTAACTTCACCTTGGTAGCTTGAAAGAGGTCATGGGGGCAGTATTTACACTATGGAAATTGGCAAATACTGTAAATCACAGCCCCAGAGGTCCCCTTTACCTGGACACTGCTGCCTAGAAGGCTATGCTCCAACCAGAGGTAAAAGCAGCTCTTTTTGCCCCTTTCCTTTTTGCCCATTTCTGCTCCCCTCTAACCTTAAAAGAACCGAGTTACAGGAATGAGGTCACTAGACAATGTCACCTAACTTCTGACTTCTGCTCTCCTGAACGCACATCATGTCTTGTCCAACCTGTTGCTTCTTTTCCTAGATAAAAAGAACTAAGAATGAAAAATTAAGTAATTAAAGAATGATTATTCCCAATACCCCTCTAAGGAAGCCTGCAAGCAGATCATGGGGACAATGTCAGTAGAAAGGAGAGGTGCTTTAATCAGAAAAGCTGGCAACCTGGGGAGATGATGGACTCACACCCAGAGACTAATTTATTGGCTTTTGAGTGGTGAGCCACCACACTTGACCCTGGTAACAGAGACAATCCACTGCCACTGACTGACTGGTACAGGAAGACAACAACCTGGCCCTCTGTCTTGAGGTGGAACAATTCTCTGATGATATTTAAGCATCGAAGCCCAGTGAAATCAGCCTGCTGCTAGGCTCCACCTGAACCCTCGCTTTTTGCTTAAATCCTTTTCCTGTCCTATTCCATTTCCCTCACCAGCTTCCAACTTTCTCTGGAGAACATTCCCTCAGTAAGTCACTGGCACAAGAACCACTCCCCCAACTCAGTCTCTGCTTCTCGGGACCCCAGTCTAAGCTCCCCTGAGTACACCCTTAGCTCTTGCTTACAAAGCCCAAGGCTAAAGACGTCTGTCAATTCTTAGCCCCACTGTCTTTCCAAGGAGTTTCTTTTTGCTTACAATAGCCAGCATAAAGTTAAGCCTCTAATTTGCTTACAACCATCAAAATATTAGGAAGTAAGATATATAGAAAAGAGCATAATAGCCATCTTTGTCTACTGCAAAATGGCTTAAGTTTTAGGATGCAATCTAGCCCAGAAAATTAAATCGGTGAAAACCAAACAAGATCTTAAGTATTGAATCAACTGATGCAATCTGATATATTAAAGGTGCTTAAAAAGTAAATCTACTCTTTTCCATCACAGTTACATTAAAATTATTCCAACAGCCACATGAAATACCCAGACCTATTAGAAGAAATTATCATGTAATAAAACACTATTATCCTCAGTCAGTTAAAAGTGCAAGTTTTTGCAGCCTAATATAACTCTAGAAATATCCTGCATATGTAATCACTGCAGTAAGGTCTTTGCAAGTGCCACTGCTTCAAGTTAACATTTATTTTTCTTTAGTGTCTCAACCCTCAAAAGTCAATTAAGCTTTGAAAACACCATGTCTTTAAATAATTAAATGCTTCCACATCTCACCCAATGAATAAAACAACCTTAATTAATAGAGAAATCATAGCCTTGTTCACACTCGTAGCTCAAATAAATACCTCCTAGGGTTCAACTGAAAATATGGAAATGGGAAGTCTGACCTGCCCTGCTGACTGCTATTCTTCAAAGATCTATAAAGTTTATGCCAGAAAGATGGCACAAGCAGTGACTCAGCTATGTATCTGACAGCCCGTGCAGAAGCAGGATGTTTGAACCGCTCATAAATTAGGCACCCAAGGGTGCAAAATACTGTCATGTACATATCCTCCTAGGCAGACTTTACCCAACTTATTTTACAGTATAGGTAAATCCCTAGAAGTCCTCTGTAAATTAGTTCAAAGAATCTAAATCAAATCTCCCTCTAATTAAATGAACCATGAGGTAAAATATTCTGAAAAATGCAAAATCCTTTTTTAAGAGGATTTTAAATAATCATGATCCAACTTATTACACAGGGCATCTGATTAAAGGAAGATAAAGCCTAGTAGCAAGATGCAAAAACCAGTTGCTAAGAACCTGTTCTTCCCAGGAAACTATGGATTTTGGGTGATTGTGAGATGTCACTGCAGGCTCATCAGCTATAACAGGGGTAGCACTCTGATGGGGCTCTTGATAATGGGGAGACTGTGTGTGTATGAGGGACGGCTTATGTGGAGAATCTCTGTACCTTCCTATTAACCTTGAACCTAAAACTGCTCTAGAAAAAAAATAAAGTTTAATTTTTCTAAAGAACCTGTTCTTCATGGCACTTCTTATTTACATGGTATTCTGTTTGTCTGCCTTCCTCAGCAAAATATAAGCCAAGACGTTGTCTCTTCACTGAAGGGTCCCAGGGTCTATAACTATGCCTGGTCCAAGAAAAAATGTTCAGTAAAGATTTTATGCGTGGAGGAAAAAAACAACTTAAACAAGGATCTATTTTTTACTAGTAAAACCCTATACTGATCTATTAATATAAACAGCAGAAACTAACATAACAACGTAAAGCAACTGTAATAAAAATTAAAAAAAAAAATAACAAAAAACCCAATGCATTTGGAAAGACATTAAAAAAAAAATAAAGTTTTAAAAAATCTCAATAATCAAAAATCATTCTGTAGAATAAGCGGAAGACAGGATTTCACAGCTTTTCCTATCTTGAGAAATCAGAGGAACATAACCTAGTAGAGACAGTGAAGCACCAGTTGGACCCAATATTGGAAGTATATGTGTGGTTCCTTTCCTTACTGGCTAGAATTGACTTGAGGCATTGCTCAGAGCAATTGACATGCTCCCNTCTCAATAATCAAAAATCATTCTGTAGAATAAGCGGAAGACAGGATTTCACAGCTTTTCCTATCTTGAGAAATCAGAGGAACATAACCTAGTAGAGACAGTGAAGCACCAGTTGGACCCAATATTGGAAGTATATGTGTGGTTCCTTTCCTTACTGGCTAGAATTGACTTGAGGCATTGCTCAGAGCAATTGACATGCTCCCAGCATGGCCAGATACAGTAGCCACCAGCCCCATAGGACTATTGAGCCCCTGCAAAGCGGTCAATTTGAACTGAGATGAGAGATGTGCCATTACAGGTAAAATGTACACCAAACATCAAACATTTGGGCAAAAAGGATTCAATAATTTTTCCACTATATACATGTTGAAATGATGATATCTTGCATATGCCTTAAAAACAGGTATTAATATATCTTAAAAGCAACAGTATTAACATAAATTTTCATATTCAGATTAATTAAGGTTATCTTCATGAGGGCATCAGAGGGCAGACACACTAAAACCATACTCACAGAAAACTAGTCAATCTAATCACACTAGGACCATAGCCTTGTCTAACTCAATGAAACTAAGCCATGCCCATGGGGCAATCCAAGATGGGTGTGTCATGGTGGAAAGCTCTGACAGATTGTGGTCCACTGGNAGTGGGCGTGAGTCTGAGTGAACTCCAGGAGTTGGTGATGGACAGGGAGGCCTGGTGTGCTGCGATTCAGGAGGTTGCAAAAAAGTCAGACACGACTGAGCGACTGAACTGAACTGAAATGATCTTCACCTATGTCTTTTTACTTAACCTGGCTCCTGGAAAATGTTAAATGACATATGTAACTCACATGGGTGGCTCAGAATAAACTTTTTGGACGTTGCAGCATTAAACAACGTCCTGATTACAGAGTGAAGCTCCTTACTACAAACACCTGTAGTTTCTGCTTGGAGAGCTCCTATCATGCTACTAAACTCACTGAGACTTTTGTAAGACAAGGTGGTCTTGTCAGATAGTTAATGACCCTGGAAGCTCCTTGAACCAGTGGCTGAAGTGAGCTGAATAAGCTTACCAATTGTCTTGACTTTCACTGGGGACAGTTCAGAGCTGCAGGTTACCATGTGCCACAGAGTTCCCCAGCAGAGACGAGCATCAGTCATCCACAAGGCCAACTCCCTTGATACCATTCCTCATTAAACTCTTTCCCTTCCCCATTTCACCTCCACTCGCCCAAGTGTCTCCTGGATTTATTTTCCCAAGAAACTATGCTTGCATTAGAATCTCCTCTCAAGGTCTGCATCTGGCAGAACCCAAATGAAGACAACAGGGAAGACAAAATAAAACAGAACAAAACCTACCAGACACATTCCATACGTGTCAAGGAGTTTTATTTCAACCCTTCATAAACTTAACAACCCCTTCAAGCTAAAGTACAGTAAGAGCCTTTGTGACCATTACAGCCAGTGACACTGCTTTATCACAGACAGGATAAAAATAAGACACGAGAATACGAAAAGAAACCATATGTTCAATTGCACCAAATCTAAATGTAGGGTGTTTTTCCCTCTTGGATCTTTTATTAGAATGCACTCCACTTGGTCTTTTAGATTTTCATAGCTCTGTTCTCTTGTCTGATTCTACTTGGGAAATTGCGACTTTTTAAAGGAAATACTGGAGTTGAGAGATCCTGAGATAGAATGGAGGGTTTTGTCATCCTTAACATGGATCTGAAGCCTTAGGCCATGTCCCTCGTAAAATGGCCTGATTTTGAGAACAGTGTACATTAATAAAAACAAACCTTTCACATTCTCTATCTTCCAAGAGCATCTTCATGCAGTCTGTGTGTAAGCTTTTATTTGAATTCCTTTCCTCTTCTCTCCAAATACTTCGATAGTAATAAATAAGTCAGTTCCCCAGATAAAATGTACCTCCTTTTTACTACCTTATAGGGCATAACACTCTTACCACAGTCTTTTAGGCGATAAGAATAATCAAACACTGAACTCAGGTACTGACTAGAGTAAATATGGATATTGGCTATACTTGGTCTTTAAATAACAGGATTATTTGAAGATGAGGAGGTTGCTTTCAAAGCTCTGATGCTCTGGGAGCTTCTTCACAGTCTTACTAGGATGCAGCTTCTTTTATACTTGGCAATAGCTTTCTGGGACAAGGAAGTACGTGCATGCATGCCTGTGGCCTTGGGGGCAGCCTTAGGTGGGGAAAAAGGGTGTTGCTGAGTCATTTATCTAACAGCCTGAGGTGTGATGTCCTTCCTAACCCCATGCTTTGTGGTGAACTCATCATGCTATTAATGGAAGCATAGAATCTAGCATTTTATAGCTTGCTAACACTAGGGTCAACACAGCATTGAAAGGCAGAGGCTATTTTCTCATCTCCTGAAGACCACTAGATCTATGTTTCTCCCCACACGTCAAGCCTGGGCATCTGCAATTCTTGCCTCCTGTCCATGTCCACCAAGGGCAAGGTCAATTCCTCTCCTCTGCAGTCTCAGGGAGCGCTGGAAAGGGAGCCTTGGAGCAGGGCTTTGCTGAGGCCAGCTGGCACGAGATAGTGACAGCCTGTGGTCCCAGCTCCACTCCAGTGACATCACCCTCTGCCAGTTGGAAATTGGGCCCTTGGTGAGAGTATGTATATCACAAAAATCAGCTTAAGTTACAATTCAGGTTCTCTTTGTCAGGAGAGCAGCCTGTTAAACATTTTCCAACACACCTCTGAATTTGGGGGAATTAAAAGAAAGATAGTTTATCAAAATCAAATATGCTCTGCTGCTGCTAAGTAGCTTCAGTCGTGTCCGACTCTATGCGACCCCATAGACAGCAGCCCACCAGGCTCCCCCGTCCCTGGGATTCTCCAGGCAAGAACACTGGAGTGGGTTGCCATTTCCTTCTCCAATGCATAAAAGTGAAAAGTGAAAGTGAAGTCGCTCAGTCGTGTCAGACTCCCAGCGACCCCATGGACTGCAGCCCACCAGGCTCCTCCATTCATGGGATTTTCCAGGCAAGAGTACTGGAGTGGGGTGCCATTGCCTTCTCCTCAAATATGCTCTATCCACACAGAAAGAAACCAGGCCCTAATAAAGACAAGACAGGCCCAGCGTCAGGTTCGTAGGCTCCCTTCTCTATGAAATATTTTGTCTTTTGCCTGGAGACCACATCTAAGGAAAAGAAAGGCAGCATTTTCCAACCAAGAAACAGGTCCCAGTACTCACAGATTTTGGTCTAGGCCTGCTTTCCAAAGGGGCCAAACCCTTTGTGACTCCAGTCACAATATAGTCCCTTGAGGAGCTACACACATATCATCTTTGTTGAGCACCTAAGAACTCTTAAGGAGAAAGCAGGGAAGCATCCACTGCAGGAAAAAATTCAAATGGGGAAGATTTCACTTAATATTGCATCCTACAGTATAACAGGGAAATCATGCAGGGGGCTGGGGGTGGGGATCTAAAGAGTGTGGGAGTTACACAAGATGCTGCAGAACCTAGCTCTGCTTCTTTGTTTTACTGTCGTTTCACTGCTGAACATCTGATAACACTGTGTTTCAAGGAAATTGCTCTGTAGCACATTTAGGCCTGATTTCTAATCACAGCTTACAGATAAATATTCAGCCATTTGCATTTCAGGAAACAACTTCTACTCCTGGGTGAACAGATTATCATGCTTATCTTTGGAGAAGCAGGTAGCTATGAGGTTGACTGTTGCCTCACACCTATAGGAAATCTAAGGTTGCTAGACTTCCCAGAATTACTGGGAGAGCTTGTTAAAACACATTCCCTAACCCTACCCCCTGGGATTCTGAATCAGTTAAGTGAGGCCCATGAATTAGCATCTCTTAAAACCTCCCAGGACTTCCCTCATAGCTCAGTAGGTAAAGAATCTACCTGCAATGCTGGAGACCGGGGTTCCATCCCTGGTTCAGGAAGATCCCCTGGAGAAGGAGATGGCAACCCGCTCCAGTATTCTTGCCTGGAGAATCCCATGGACAGAGGAGCCTGGCGGGCTACAGTCTCTGGGGTTGCAAGAGTCAGACACAACAGCGACTAAACTACCACCACCACAACCTCCCAGGTGATGGTGATGCACCTGGAACATGGACCTCACTTTGAAAAAACCTGCTGTAACCCACTACCCTTTAAACAAGAGTAGATGATGTTCGTGGCACAGAGTCCAGAAAGGAAGCGCTCCTGGTCCCATGAAAGGGTCTTCTGTTAAGCCTCTAAGTAGCGCTGTTACAATGCTTACCCACAGGTGGGAATGATTCCCTGGAGGCAAGAAGACTAGTTGCCTGGTGATAGAATGCGGGGTCACAGAGACAATGACCTTTTTTTTAAATTAATTTTTATTGGAGTATAGTTGTTTTACTGAGTTAGTTTCTACTATACAACAAAATAAATCAGCCATATACATACATATATCCCCTCCCTTTTGGACTTCTTTTCCATTCAGCTAACAACAACAAAAAAAGACGTATTTCTCTAAAGATTATTTTTTCATTATAGTCATTTTTCCCCTAAACATAAAACTTTTTATTTTGTATTGGGGTATAGCTGATTAACAACGTTGTGATAGTTTCACATGAACAGTGAAGGGACTCAGCCATACACATACATCTCCATGGGGGTCACAGGGTCAGACATGACTGAGCAACTGAACAACAAGAAAATTCTCTCCCAAAGTCCCCTTCCATCCTGGCTGCCACATAACCTTGAACAGAGTTCCATGTGCTTTGCAACAGGCCCTTGTTAGTTATCCATTTTAAATATAGCAGTGTGTACATGACCTTCCCAGAGTCCCTAACTATCCCTTCTCCCTGGCAAACAAGTTCATTTGCTGAGTCTCTTTCTGTTTTGTAAGTTCATTTGTATTGTTTCTTTTTTAGGTTCCACATATAAGGGATGTTATATTTCTCCTTCTCTGTTGACTTTCTTCACTCAATATGACACTAAGTCCATCCACGTAGCTGCAAATGGCATTATTTCATTCTTTTCAATGGCTGAGTAATACTCCTTTAGGACACCAGGAAACTCTCTTAAGTTCTATATCCAAGTTTACATTCAGATTATAATATATAATAACTATTTCATTCTCTGTTCAGCATGTGCCTATGAACCATCTTGCTGCTGTTGAGTAGCTAAGTTGTGTCCAACTCTTTGTGACCCTGTGGACTGCAGCACTCCAGGCTTCTCTGTCCTACACTATCTCCTAAAGTTTGCTCAAATCCACGTGCACTGAGTCGGTGATGCTAGCTAATGATCTCAACTTCCGCCACCCCTTTTTGCCTTCTTTTGCCTTCAGTCTTTCCCAGCATCAGTGTTTTTTTCCAATGAGTCAGTTCTTCACATCAGGTGACCAAAGTATTGAGCTTCAGCTTCATCAGTCCTTCCAGTGAATATTCAGGGTTGATTTCTTTTAGGAATGATGAACCATTTACTCAAGTAAAAACTTTTAGGGAAGTATACAGCTTTATATAATGATAAGTTGCTACCTTACTAGGAAGTGTCCCTTTGTCCTCATTTTGCCCCCAGGACTTATACTGAAGGGTATTTAAATATCTGTAGTTAAGCCAGTGTAGTTGCTCTTTCTATGTGGTTTTATGGACTATCTGTGGCAGCCAGAGTGTTTCATGCATATGAGGCATATTTGCCAGAAATAATGATTTTTTTTTTTTTTTGTATTTCAAAAAGTAGAATGCTTTTTCCAGAAAAAAAGAAAAGAAATAGAGAAAAAGCGGAAGCTTTTTTGGAAAAGCTCATTCTAGACTTTTAGGGCAATGACAACATAATGAAAACACGTTAAAACATTATCATTTATTTATCCACACTATACACCAGAAGTTCCAGTATTGAGGGTTGAACGATTAGTTTGATCGACAAACCATTCCGGGAACAACAAAAAAATGGCCCTGGTTTTCGATTCTAAGCAAAACTATCCCACACAGATCTGCTGTTCTCCTATTCAAATTAAGAGTTATAAAAGGCATGCAAAGTGTCAATACTGCTTCTAAAATCCATCAAACTATTCTGATGGAATGGCCAGAAAGTGTTCCAGATTTCAAGTTTCTGATGGCTTAGAGAAACTGCATATTTATCTGAGTTCAGCTTCTTTCTGAAGTTCATCATCTGTATCAACTGATCTGGCACTGATACTCTTCCCACAAAATCACAGGGCCTGTTCTAAAGAGACAGCTCATTCATTTAGCACTGCAGATTCTGTTCAGTAGTTTTCCTTACTGCTGGAAGCATATGAAGTATCCCTAGTGTCACTGAAGAATTGGACAAAGACTTCCCCCCCAATTTGGGGTAGTAACACAGGCTGTTCTAAGCTAACAGAAACGATAAAGAGGGAAGTTAGCTTTACTCTTCCTGATGCCACTGCTTATCACAGGAAAAACAGCATCATCTGCCAGGCATGATGCCATATTAATCCAAACACACACAAGGTCTTCTCCACTTCAGTGCAGCTCTTTCCCTTGTTCCAGGTATCTTCCCAGGGCAGGGTGGTGATTACTAAGAACCCTTCCTGAACCTCAATTCCTGCCTGATTACTAGACAAATATAGATTAAACAGTACAGTGAAGTTGATCCCCAAGAGACTGACATTTTGTCAAAATTTTACAGAATAAATGGAGTTGTGAAACTACAAAGAAATGGGATGAATGGTATTATTCCAACTTTTAAATTCTGAAACATTTCAAAACCATAGAAAGGTTGCCAGAGTAGAAAATTCACGTCCATAAAACCTTCACATGCCTTTGAGGCTTAACGCTTCACCACATTTCCTTTCTCTGACTCTTTCTGTCTTCTTTTCTTTCCTTTTTACCTGGCCACATAGCACTGCATATGGATCTTAGTTCCCTGTCCAGGGATTGAACTCATACCCTTGTCAGTGGAAGCACAGAATCCTAACCACTGATCCATGAAGGAATTCCCATCTCTGCTTCTTTCTGTGTGTATTCTCTGTGTACACATAATTATACACACACATTTACGTGCACATACACATTTAAACATATGCACTTATGTGCATGTATACATATAAACATATGCATATACATTTTGGGAAACACTTGAAAGTTACTTGTAGATATGACACTTCACTCACAAGTATTCAGCAGATTTTTCATAAAGCCAAAATCAGCCTCCCACATGACCATAATATACTGACTGCATTTAAGAAACCACATTAATACAATATTATCTAATAGATAGTCTATTGTCAAAGTCTCCAAATTCTCCCAATAATATCCTTTACAGCTTCATTTTCCCAGGATCCAATCCAGTACCACAGACTACATTTAGTCATCAGGAGTTGAGATTTCTTTAATCCGGGGCAACATATTGTCTTTCTTGACATTGATATTTTAAGAGTAAAATAGATATTTTCCCAAAGAAGATAAACAGATGGTTAAGACGCATTACAAAAAAGAAGCTCCACATTGCTGATTACTAGAAAAATGCAAATTAAATCTACTAAGAGGTATCATCTTATACCAGTCTGAATGGTCATCATCAAAAGTTTACAAACAGTAAGTGCTGGAGAAGGTGTGGAGAAAAGGAAACCTTCCTACACTGTTGCTAGGAATGTAGATTGGTACAGATTCTACGGAAAATTGTATGGAGCTTCCTTAAAAAACTAAAAACAGAATTACCATATAATCTAGCAATCACACTGTTGGGCATATACCTAGAAAAGGTCATAATTTAAAAAGATACATGAACCCAATGTTCACTGAAGCAGTAGTGACAATAGCCAAGAGATGGAAGCAACCTAAATGTCCACCAACAGAGGAGTGGATAAAAAAGCTGTGGCACATATATACAATGGAATATTGCTCAGCCATAAAAAATAATGAAACAATGTCCTTTGCAGTAACACAAATAGACTTAGGGATTATCATACTAAGTGAAGGAAGTCAGAGAAAGACAATCATCATATGATATCACTTATCATCTTTATTTATTTTCTTGGGCTCCAAAATCACTGCAGATGGTGACTGCAGCTATGAAATTAAAAGACTTTTGCTCCTTGGGAGAAAAAGCTATGATAAACATAGACAGCATATTAAAAAGCAGAGACATTACTTTGCCGACAAAAGTCCATCTAGTCAAAGGTATGGTTTTTCTGGTAGTCAGGTATGGATGTGAGAGTTGGACCATAAAGAAAGCTGAATGCTGAAGAACTGATGCTTTCGAACTGTGGTGTTGGAGAAGACTCTTCAGAGTCCCTTAGACTGCAAAGAGATCAAATTAGCCTATCATAAAGGAAATCAGTCCTTGTATATTCATTGGAAAGACTGATGCTGAAGCTGAAGCTGCAATACTTTGGCCACCTGATGCAAAGAAATGACTCACTGGAAAAGACTCTGATGGTGGGCAAGATTGAAGACAGGGGGAAAAGAAAACAAAGGAGGATAAGGTAGTTGGATGGCATCATCAACTCAATGGACATGAGTCTGAGCAAGCTACAGGAGCTGGTGATGTACAGGGAAGCCTGGTGTGCTGCAGTTCATTGGGTCTCAAAGAGTCGGACATGACTGAGCGGCTGAACTGATCACTTATATGTGGAATCTAAGAAGATGATACAATGAACTTATAACATATATGGGGAAAGGATCTGAAAAAGAATAGATATAAATATATGTATAACTGAATCACGTTGCTGTACATCTAAATGCAATATTGTAAATCAACTTTAACCCAACATAAAAGAAAAATTAAATTTAAAAATGTGCTGTACAGTCAAGATTTTTCAAGGACAGTCTTCAGTTTAGTTTTTCCACACGATTGGTGGTGGTGGTGTTCAGTCACTTCTGACTCTTTGAGACCCCATGGACTGCAGCCCACCAGGCTCCTCTGTCCAGGGCATTCTCCAGGCAAGAATGCTGGAGTGGGTTGCCGTTTCCAACTCCAGGGGATCTTCCTGACCCAGGGATTGAACCTGCATCTCTTGTGTCTCTTGCATTGGCAGGTGGGTTCTTTACCACTGCACCACCTGGGAAATACTGCCTAGATATCCTTTCCTAATACATCTTCAGGGGCACTGTGGTTTCAGTCTGTCCCGTTATTGGCAATAATAAATTTGATCAGTTGGAAAAGGCAGTTTCTGCCAAATCTCTCCATTTTTATGATATCTTCTCCCCTTTGTGACACTTTGAAGACTATGTGAATAGTCCCCTGCTCCACAACTTTTAACCTGGTGGCTGCCATCCACTGCTGACTCTTGCCTAAGTCAATTATCATTATGGTGTTTGCAAAATAAGCATTATATATACTGGAGATAGAGTCCAACACAAAAACCCATTAACTCATATAGAGAAAACAGCCTTCATTGGGATTGGTCCTGTTACAGTTTAATAGCTTCCTCTTTAGTTTCTGAGAAAATACAATACTGCTGGATAATTCTTTGAGTACAACCATCAGTTTTTTCTAGGATAATTCAGATATATGAAAGACATGAATTCAAATAAGCCCTTTAAAAATGACAAATGTCTTGAATGGTCTCTGTGGCTGTGACATTTACATACATCAAATATCCACATGCTTCCCCACATTCACCAGTTGCCCTTGCAGTGGGGAGGGACCAAGTAATTAGTTCTGACCAATGACCCATTAGTGGAAGTGATAAGTCACTTCTGGATTGAAGTTCCTACAAAGCCACATCTCTCTCTCTCTTTGCTTCAGCAGTGACCATGGAGACTGACTGTTGAAATGAGGAGTCAGAACACAGAAGCAGCCCAGGCTGCTAAATCACTGCATTGGAAAGAGTTGCCCCAAAGAGTTACTTGACCTACAGTGGATTTGGCATGAGTGGGAAATAAACCCCTATGTGTTGAGCTGCTGTAATTTGGGTTTGTTTATTACCACAGCATAATCAAGCATAATCTACTGTCTCTAAAAGCCAATTTTTGTCAATAATTAGAATTTAACAAGAACCACCTTTGGATTAGAATGATGATATATTAATTTATCCATGGTGGTAATGCAACTGGTGCAAAAACACTAGTCATCTACAGAACAACCTTCTCTGCCCTTTCCCTGCTTCCTTTTTCTCTGACAGCCAAACTTCAATATAAAGACTGACGATGAAAGCTCACAGTATCCTGGAGCTGTTTTAGGAGGACTGCTTTGCAAGTTGGTGGATGTAGGACTGGTACCTTGACATTGCCCACGGAGGGAGTATTTACACCAAAGAAACTGGCAAATGCTACACACTGGCGCCACTTCCCTCATCCTCCCACAGAGAGCTGCTTGTTGAACGTTTAAACAGTACATTGCTGGCTATTTCCCTTTCCAGGCTCTGCTACAAATAGGAGATGGGCATATGACCCAATATTCACCAATAAGTGTTGCAGGGAAACTGATACAGAACATCAGGAAAGACTTTTCTCCTTATTAAAAATAAAACTGTATATATATGTATATATATATATTTATATATATGTGTGTGTGTATATATGTATATATATCAAAAAAGCATACATATGATCACTAAAAGATAGATATGTACTAGAATGTTTATTGTAACATCTTCACTGTAACCCAAAAACTAGTTACTATTCAAATGCTCATCAATAGTAAAATGGACAATGAAATACTGTAAAGCAATGATAATAATTTGCAACTACACACAAAAAATGGCTGAGATTGTCTCAAATATTATGAGTAAAAGAAGCCAACACAGGACATATTAGATGAGATTCCATCTAGATGAAAGTTCAAAACAGGCAAAATTAATCTATGGTGTTGGACATTAAAAATTATACAACTAGTTACACTTGGAGAAGCTAGTTATGGAAAATGAACCTATGAGAGACTTCTTGAGTCTAATTATATTCTATTTCTTGATCTNTATGAGTAAAAGAAGCCAACACAGGACATATTAGATGAGATTCCATCTAGATGAAAGTTCAAAACAGGCAAAATTAATCTATGGTGTTGGACATTAAAAATTATACAACTAGTTACACTTGGAGAAGCTAGTTATGGAAAATGAACCTATGAGAGACTTCTTGAGTCTAATTATATTCTATTTCTTGATCTGGGTGTTGATCTCAAATCCATCAGTCTGTGAGAATATATCAAGTGAATGCATACTTAACATTTGTACACTTTTCTGTACGTATGTGCTTAGTCGCTCAGGTGTGCTTGAATCTTTGTGACCCCATGGACTGTAGCCCACTGGGCTCCTCTGTCCATGGGGATTCTCCAGGCAAGAATACTGGAGTAGGTTACCGTGCCCTCCTCTAGGGGACCTTCCCAACCTAGGGATTGAACCCAGATCTCCCACGTTGCAGGCGGATTCTTTACCATCTGAGTCACCAGGGAAGCCCAAGAATACTGGGGTGGGTAGCTTATCCCTTCTCCAGGGAATCTGCCCAACTCATGAATCAAACTGGGGTCTCCTGCATTGCAGGCAGATTCTTTACCAGCTGAGCTACCAGGGAAACCCTTCTGTATGTATAGTATACTTCTATAAAATGCTTTTTTAAATAAAGAAAGATGAAAAAAAAGAGAAGAGGTTGACTTTGCTTCTCCTTCCCACACTGACATGTCTGTGTAAGACGTGGATGCCTAGACCCATGGCAGCCCTCTCAACCAACACACTGAGGGGAGCAGAGCTGGATTCCTGAGGACAAGGCTGAACCATGGCAACAGTCTTGGACGTCCCTCTGGATCTTTGGCTTTGGAAATAATAAATATCACTTTGGGGACTTCCCTGGTGGTTCAGTGGTTAAGAATCCACCTGCCAATGCAGAAGACATGGGTTTGATCTCTGGTCTGGGAGGATCCCATATGCCATGGAGCAACTAAGCCTGTGTACCACACGATTACTTACTAAGCCTCTGCTCTAGAGCCTGGGAACCACAACTACAGAGCGCGTGTGCCCCAACCACTGAAGCCTGAGAGCCTAGAACCCCTGCTCTGCAATAAGAGATGCCTCCACAATGCAAAGCCTGCGCACGGCAAAAAAGAGTAGTCCCTGCTCTCCACAACTAGGAAGTCCACACACAGCAACAGAGACCCAGCACAGCCAAAAATGATGCATTTTAAAAATCATATTTTTCTTTGGCCTAGAGTAGTCATGTCATCAAAATTATTTACTCTCAGGACTTCCCTGGTAGTCCAGTGGCTGAGACTCCATGCTCCCAGTGTAGCGGGCCTGGGTTTTATCCCTGGTCAGGGAACTATTTACCATATGCCACAACCAGGAGTTCACATCCTGCAGCAAAGAAAGATCAAAGATGCTGCATGCCGCAGCTAAGACCTGGCCTAGCCAAATACAAATTTCTTTCTTTTTGAAATTGTTATGATTTTGAATGGAGAGAGCCTTTGGCATTAAATGAAGGAAAAATTTGCATGTCAGCATCGTAAAGCAGGATGATTACCCTATGCAGTAGTTTTCAATACTGCATCAACTTCTATAACAGAATACCACATACTGGGTGGATTACCAACAACAGAGATTTGTTCTGGAGGTTGGGAAACCCCAGACCAAGGTGCCATTCTGGGTGACGTTGTTGTGAGAACCCTCTTCCAGTTCAGAAGCCAGTATCTCACAGTGGAGAAGAGGTTAGGGATCTCTCTTGAGGCTCTCTTATAAAACCATTAATTCTGTTCAAGAGGGTTCCACCTTCAAGATTAAAGGCCCCACTACTTTCCAAAGGCCCCACCTCCTAATAGCATCATCTCAGGGGCTTAGGATTTCAACATGTGAAGTTTGGGGGGATACATACATTCAGACCATAGCAAAGGTTATCCTGGTCATTCTATTTACCAAATTAGTCCCCCAAGGACTCACTTTCCTGCTCAAATGTCACCTCTTCAATAACAAAAGAATATCTGTGTACCTTTATTATGTATATATGAATATGATTTCTGATCATTCTGTAATAACATTTCCTCACTCCTGTCACCTATTTCCTTCCTATTACCCTCCTTCATTGTCATGAGCACACCTATATTTCTGGAATTATCTTATTTGTCTCTATGTTTCTCTTCTAGGACATAGTTCAGTTCAGTTCAGTCCCTCAGTCGTGTCCGACTCTTTGCGACCCCATGAATCGCAGCACGCCAGGCCTCCCTGTCCATCACCAACTCCCAGAGTTCACTCAGACTCACGCCCATTGAGTCAGTGATGCCATCCAGCCATCTCATCCTCGGTCGTCCCCTTCTCCTNTTTTTTTTTTTTTTTTTTTTTTTTTTACTATATATTTAGTTATCTCTGGCTGTGCTGAGTCTTCATTATTGCACATGAGGTCTTTCTAGTTTCGGTGAGTGGGGTCTACTCTCCATTGTGGTGCGCAGGTTTCTTCTCATTGCAGTACCTTCTCTTGTTGAGAATCATGGGCTCTAGGTCACCCTGGCTCAGTGACCACGGCGTGTGGGCTTAGAGCTCAGGCTCAGTGGCTGTGGCACACAGGCTCAACCGTTCTGCAGCATGCTGGGATCCTCCTGGACCAGGGATTGATCCTGGGGCCCCTGCATTGCAAGGTGAACTCCCAACCATTGGACCACAAGGGAAGTCCAATAAATTTTTTAAAAGTAAATGAATAAAGAAGGAACACACATCACCAGGTAATTCATTAAGTCCCCCTATGTACAAATGAGTTCCATTCCAAGAGTACATTCATTAGGTACAATCTGTTCATAAGCACAACAAAGTTACCCTGGGTACCCAGCTAACACAATCAGCTATATAGGACTACACTGTGATAGGTTTACAATACTTTCCATACAAATACTATATAAAAAAAACAAAGAAAACATTTTTAATCTTACAGTACCGGCTGCGTCCCCCTGCCTTTCCACTTGCTTCTGGACATCCTAGGATTGAAATAGAGATCCTGTGCAGCACTGTATAGTAAAGTGCACAAAAGCACAGCCACCTGTGGAGGACGTACACATGTGACAACGTATGCCAGACGTGTGAACTAACTTATGTAACTGACATGCGAACATGACGTGCACAACTCGAAGGTTCATAAAGGAAACTTTTCAGGTAGGAAACTTGCTGTTTTTAAGCTTTCCACTGAGTACCTATGGACTCATTCGGGGCTTCCCTGTTCTCCTTCATGTGCAAAGGTCATGCCACGATTTCCCTTTCCTGTCAGAGGTGGGTACCCGGCGGGTCCGGTTGCACTGGAAGGTCTTCCTGTCCTACGTGCACAGGGATTCACGTCTGCCACCTCGTTGTATTCTAAACATAGTCTGCGTGTTTTCAGTCTTGCTACCTCACTGTCCTCTTTTTATAAGAAGATTTTAAAAATATGATAAATGACGCCTCCCCAAACTGCTAACACCTTTCTAGAAATCCCTCTGTAATTTATCAACGTTTTCAAAAATAACCCAACGACAAGCTTCCCTTACAACAGACCAAGAAAACAGACCTACAACTCATTAGGCCTGAACTTCTGACTAGTCAGAAGCACGGCAGAGTGAATATAGCACAATTAACATTTCTTAGATAAGTGAAAATTTAGGCACCCAGGGCATGACTGACCCACGGCAGAGACAAACAGGCACTGAAGCAGGAGAGACTCCTAAGTGTGTGGAGATGAAGCTTTCCTCTCATCATTGGGAGAGTGAATATTTTCCACAAAGTCTGCTCGTGGAATAAAACATGCCATCAAAATACAAGGCAGAGTTTGTGTGACATCCTTGCCAGGCTGAATAAACATGCAGGTGCCCCTGTGACAGGCGCTACCCCTCAGCCATCAGGACTAAAAATACTTCTTTGCTGTCACTGAAACAGAGTAAAGACTTTGACATAATTTACCAGATTTGACTAGAGTTCTCCCCAGCCCCCGCTTTTTTTTTTTTTTTTATACTTTCAATGAGGCTCTGAACTCTTCCCTTCAAAATTGAATCTGACAATTGCAAACCAAGGAAATTTAAAAGAACAAACAGGCTCCAAGTTTTCCTTCAAGCCTGGTTAGATAGACTGCATGTGCCTTGAGCTTAGCCGTGAGCCAGAGAGAGCACATCCAAGCGCTTCCTCAAAGGTGGCGGAATGGGATGGCTTCACCTTTTCTCTAAATATTCGGCTGTGTTTCCTCTTCTTTTCATCTATTTTAAACTCCCAAGCAGCCACTCCCCACACAATGTGATCTCTGGTATTGAGATGAAACAGTTTAAGAGGAAACAGCTTTTTAAAAACTAAATATGGTACAAAGAAGCCAGAAGTAACTGGTGGAGACTGTGGAATGATGTGACCTAAAGAAATGTGTGAATTTCTTTAGTTCCTTATTGAATTTTGCTTTAAACTGGAGGAGAAATTGGGGTGACAGCTGGGAGGACCCAAGTCCAGAGAATTACATTTTTAAAGGGAAAAAAAAAATAAGAGCACATGGATATGATACAGAAAAGCAAATTCAGGGCAGAGGGAGGACTTGTCAGAGCAAGCAAGAAAGGACGATGCTCCATTTCAGAAGGTGGGGTGGTTCACAGTTTCCTTCTGAGCAAACGGAATGAGGCAGACACCACGTGGATAGATGAAAGGTCGGTAATGTTATGCGGAAGGCATGGGGATGCTCTGTTCTGATGGCTTCTCTTTACTTCATGAAACAAGAAGCAAGAATATCAGCTCCAAGTAGGAATGAGGAAGAAAGGAGGAGAAGGTCTGAAATGGTTGTTAAGAAAACAGGAGAGCAAAAGGATTTGGGAAAACCATCCAACTCCCCAGTAGCTCAAAGGACTCATGAGTGCTTCCTGGTTTACAAAGTCAAGGGAAATCAGCCACCATGATGAGTTTTCTCCAGCTGTGTTTAACTGGACAAGTGCAGGCAACAAGTGAGAAAGGGGTGAATGTAATCAGCATTGGATTTTTGCCAAGTGAATAAAAAGAAAGGAGAAAGGAGAAATGTGCAAAGTACAGGCAAGAGAGAAACTATAATCATGGCAACTAGAATCTGAGCTGGCATGGGGCAGAGAGAGAGGAAGGGGACAAGGGTTGGTGAAGAGGGTGATGGATTTCAGATCATAGTGGGCTGATGAATTGTTGAAGCTGAGGTATGACAGGGCACAAGGGCCCTCGAGAAGTTATCCTCACTGTCACACAGGGCTCCAACAGTAGGGTAAATGGACGAGCAAGATGTCAAGGAAAGAGAAACAGCAGAGATAGTCCCCATATTGTTTAAGGCTGCCATGGGAACAGACAACTCAGACTAGAGCTGTCTTAAGGGAAAGACAAAACTGTCTAGTAAGGAAGAAATTAAAAAGGGTTACCAGAGAATGGAGGAGAGCCTGTATATATAAACGTAGACCTAGGAACAACCCTTCCTTTATGAGATTGTAGATATAAGAAAATGAGCAAGAAGGAAAAACATCCTTGAAACAAGTTTCTGGTGGCAGCCACAGCAGTGACCCACATCCTGGAGCCTTCCTGCACCCTTTAAGATTCATAAAGCCAAAGACTCACTGTTGGATTTCTAGCCAAACCCATTTTACAGATAAGTAGCTAGACTTAAAGAGGTGGAAGAATTTACTAAAAGCTCTACAGCCACAATGCTGACATTTTGACTTACTTTTTAAAAGGGGACGATTACTGTCTTCATGTCAGTCAGACCTTATAAAATGGATATATTATAGGTCAAAGGTGGTTGAATATTGTCACTTTCATGCTGTTAGCCTAACGCATCCTGGCATTCTCTCCATTATAGCAGAATGTCAAGAACGAGCAATAAATTTTTTTTAATAAAGTGGTATTCAATTGATTCCTTATAAAACTCTCCAAATTTTATCAGGAAAACTCCACTAAGCTCTGTGGAGTTAACTGTAAATAATCTCCTATAACTGAGGTCAAACTTAACCTCTAGTAAGAAAATGAGGAAGAATCCAAAAGTAATGGATCAGAACAGCCATCTGGAGCTGTGACTAAGAGATTACTGGTGACCTTCAAATCTAAATTAAGGTGACCTGGAAAAAGTGTAATTGGATTATGACTATAAATATAATGCTTATGACTAAGGAATTACATTGTATATTAGGAAAAGAATGGTTACCAAGATGTCTATAAAAGGAAACACAGAGCCAAAGCCAAGGAGTGTTTTGCAGGAGTCTCCACCCATCTCCATAATGGCAACCCACTCCAGTATTCTTGCCTAGAGAATCCCAGGGATGGGGGAGCCTGGTGGGCTGCCGTCTGTGGGGTCACACAGAGTCGGACACGACTGAAGCGACTTAGCAGCAGCAGCAGCCACCCATCTCCATGGAGGGATATACCATCTTGGGGATGGATGCCATTGGTCTACAAAGCTCAATGATACTAGTGAAGAAGCTCAAGTCATCCCCTCTGAAAGCCACAATCTCTGTGAAGATAACCTGGGCTTCCCCCTGGGACATGACCGAAAAGAGAGACTGCCATGTCAAATCACACAGAGGCTGGCATTTCTGGTGGTTATGTTTCTCATCACATATTCATAAATCAGCTTCATTATTTGTCACACATTAGCCTCTGTACTTGGGGATGTGATTAATGTGCATTAGTGTTTGAGACATAATGAAGCTGGGCTTCCTTGGTGGTGCAGTGGATAAGAATCCATCTGCCAAGGCCTGGAACACAAGTTCAACGATCCCTGGACTGAGAAGATTCCACATGCCACAGAGCAACTAAGCCTGTGTGCCACAACTACTGAAGCCTGCACACTCTAGGGCCCACGAGCCATGACTAGTGAGGCCCTGTACACAACCACGGAGGCCCACGTACCCTACAGCCAGCGAGTGGCAGCTGCTATGCCCACGTGCTGCAGCTACCGAAGCCCGTGTGCCTACAGTCTGTGCTCTGCAACAAGAGAGCAGTCCCCGCTCTCTGCAGCTGGAGAAAGCTCATGCGTAGCAATGAAGAGGCTGCACAGCCAAACACAAGTAAATATATAGCAGTCTGTGGTGGTGGTGGTGGTTTGAGTTGCTCAGTCATATCAGACTCTTACGACCCCACAGACTGTAGCCTGCCAGGCTCCTCTGTCCATGGGATTCTCCAGGCAAGAATACTGGAGTGGGATAGCAGTGTGTACATGTCAAAAAATAAGTATAAATAAATAGATAAATATAGCAGTGTGTACAAAAAAATCACAAAATGGTAAAAAATGATAATAAAAATGATTTTTTAAAAAGACATCCTAAAGCAGAGACAGATCCCTGGAATCACCAGCAGACTTTCCTCATGTCAGTACTGCTGCTCCTCTTGGCCTGAGTTTGGTCCAGAAGAGGTGGTTCAGCTGGTGTGCAAGGTAAGCGAGACAGGCCAGGCAGGTAACACCTTCAACTAGAGCGACCCTCAACCATGCAAACGTTGGTGGATGAATATCCCGACTTCCTCACTCCTCAGTGGGAAAACTGAGACATATCCTGTACTGTCTCCCCAAGGGTCTTCCAGACAGTAAATCAGCAAGCTGAGAAATCAGATTCTTCACCCTTCAAAATCAACGGAGGGTTACGGAGAATTGAACGATGTATAGAAGGTCCCCCAGGAGCATCTGCTCAGTCTTTTCCCATTTGACAGGAGTGACTAAGTTCTCAGTCACTCAGTCGTGTCCTCCTCTTTGTGACCTCACAGACTGTAGTCTGAGCTTTTCCTGACAAGAATACTGTAAGCAGGTTACCATTTCCTCTAGGGGATCTTCTTGACCCAGGGATCAAATCTGAATCTCCTGCCTCTCCTGTTTTGCAGGCAGATTCTTTTAACACTGAGCCACCAGGGAAGCCCATTTGATAGGAGGTCACACTTTTCATTTACATGGTAAAGAATCCAACTGCAATGCAGGAGATATGGGTTTGATCTCCGGCCTGGAAGATCCCCTTGAGAAGGAAATGGCAACCCATTCCAGTGTTCTTACCTGAAAAATTCCATGGACAGAGGAACCTGGCGAGAGTTGGACAAGAATAAGCGACTAAACAACACACTTTTATAAACTGGTTTCATAAGTGAAAAAGAGAAGCCCAAAGTCTGAATTACACATTGATGTGATGTGGCTCAAGTATATGAAAAAGAACATAGAATAACAAGAACAAAGATAAAAGCAGATAGTAAGCAAGGGCAGAGAGTGGTAAACAGCCAAGTTAGCAGACACTGGAAGTGACAAGAAGCAGTATTCTAGCCATTATCATATTAATAATAGACTGCAGAGTTGACCTCTGTGCTATGTGTGGCTAAGCACTTTGCATACTTTATTCTCACGGTAACACTTACTATTATTTTATTCTCATATTAACACTTCAGGTAGTTATTGTTATCAGATGTTCCACTTTGCAGATGACAAAAACAACGCTTGATGTTAAATCCAAAGTAAACAACTGGTAAGAGTTAGGACGTATGCCTGGGGGTCAGTTCAAAGACCACACTCTGCAACTAATCTGTTCTATTGCTCTTTTCTCTGTGCCAGACAAAGGTAGGGAGAGTTAGGTCTCAGAAGGCTGTATTTTGAGAATGGAAGTGAGCATAAGCAGGGGATGGTGGTAGTAGTGATGGTTTAGTCTCTAAGTCATGTCAGACTCCTGTGAGCCCATGGACAATAGCTCACCAGGCTCTTCTGTCCATGCGATTCTCCAGACAAGAATACTGGAGTGGGTTGCCATTTCCTCCTCCAGGGAATCTTCGCAACTCAGGGATGGAACCTGAGTCTTCTGCATTGGCAAGCATTCTCCTGCATTTCAGGCAGAAGATTCCTTACCTCTGAGCCACCAGAGAAGTCCAAAGAGGGGATGGGAGCGCCACAAAGAAACAGGATGCAGGCTCCGACCTGCCTGCTTTGGCAAATGCGGAGGCCGTTCAGTGCAAGGAAAGCAGTCTGGAAGTACCCGGCCACTGGAGACTGGCCATCATTCAGCACAACAACTCATCCTCCATCAGGAGCATTCCCTACTAGAAGAGCCTGGGGTGAGGGGAAGGGGAGTAGAGGCAGGTCAACATTTCTCTTGTGAAACTAAAGCAAAAGTTGTGATTGGAGAAAGTGGCAGCATACACACAACTGCAGTAGGGGAAATTGTAGCCACCACATCATACCAATCAAAAGGGAAACAACAACATCAAATGTTAGGGAGGGTGTAGAGCCACTGAACATCTCCTATATTGCTGGTGGGAGTATAAAACGGTACAACCACTTTTAAGAAAGGCCTGGCCATTCCTTGTAAGATTAAATGCCAACCTGATTACCCAGCAATTATATTCTTCAGTACTTAACCCCCAGAGAAACAAAAGATATGCAAGACGGTTCATCGTTTTATTCACAATAGCCAAAAATCAGAAACACCTCAAATGTTCAACTCGATGAATGGGTAAACGAATTGTGGTATATACATACAATGCATACGATTCAAAGAGAAAAGGAAGGGATTCCTGACAATATACAACAGTGGACCTCAGGGGCATAGTAATAGGTATGGCAGTACGTACTTTCTAGAACAGACTACATTAATGATGATGGAAATCACATCAGTGGTTACTTTGAGGGGGCTGCTGAATGACTAAAAAGGGGCATAAAGACTATTTTCAGGTGATACAAACGTTCTATCTTGATTAGGGTGTGGGTTTTACACAGACACACACACGCACACACACACACACACATTTGTGAAAACTCAGAACTACAAAATTTAGACATGTGCTTTTCCAGTGGAAATAATGCTTAATTTTTTTTTTTTTGAGGGAGGGGAAAGTCTATATCAATAGACTTACTCATATGTTATCAAGTTTCAGGACAGCTGGGGAAGTTTTTGCTGCAGTCTTTGATTCAATGAATTGTCATTTCCCACAGGAATAAATATCATAACTACAGAGGAATCCTTTGGTTTTCCCTCAAGTACAAAATATCATGACATTCATTTCTTTCAGACAAAAGATTGGGTCTAAATTGCAGTGGGAGTCCCTACACTAACAAATTGTTTTCCATCCGACATATTTGTTAATTTCTCCTTCTGTGCACAGGAGAATTCTCTTGGGAGGATCTAATAAGTAGAGATTATGCATTACTGCCAAAGTTCCTCCAATCTGATGTACACTGATTTTTTCTTTAAAAATTGAGCAAGTAGTTCATTACAAGAAGAGTTAAATTTATGACATCACACAGTGAAGAAATTATTATTGAAGGAGGAAACAGACAGAACAGGCTCCATCTTGAAAGCAGGACTCCATCTTGGGCCGGACCGTGGACTTTGAGCTAGATGCCCAGTATCTATGGAAATGACATACCAACGGGAAAACCAGGCCCCCTGGATGGAAGAGCCCCAGGGCTCGTACCTAGACTCTCTGTTGCCTAAAAGAATACCCTAATGATCTGTGTAACCAAATAGAATCATAAATTATACTATGCTTATTGGGGTATGACCACAGGCCTATTGATAATTGTCCACTGTTAACTACCTAGGCCTAAGGCATACGAATCACGGGTTAACTTTGATTGTATCTTTCTTTTCCTTTGTTTAGACTAATTTCAGGGAATTTGGGGAGGTGGGTTTGGGCACGTACACTTAGGGTATATAAGGTTTTCAGAAAAACTGGTCAGGGTCCTTGGCTAAGAAGAGACTCTGCCTTGGGCCCGCCAGTGTAATAAAATGCACTCCACTATCTGCACTGTCCTTCTGAGCGAGTTTGTTTCCCAGAACGCGTGGGTACAACATTATCTTTGAACGTGTTGAGAAAAGTAGAAAGAAGTGGGGGGGGGGGGAATCAGGTACTCTAAAATTCAAATGCCCACTGTGTGATCAACACTGGAGAAAGTGCTTTGCATATGTAATCTCATTAAGCCTCAGAGCATCCCTGCCAAGNATTTTCAGGTGATACAAACGTTCTATCTTGATTAGGGTGTGGGTTTTACACAGACACACACACGCACACACACACACACACATTTGTGAAAACTCAGAACTACAAAATTTAGACATGTGCTTTTCCAGTGGAAATAATGCTTAATTTTTTTTTTTTTGAGGGAGGGGAAAGTCTATATCAATAGACTTACTCATATGTTATCAAGTTTCAGGACAGCTGGGGAAGTTTTTGCTGCAGTCTTTGATTCAATGAATTGTCATTTCCCACAGGAATAAATATCATAACTACAGAGGAATCCTTTGGTTTTCCCTCAAGTACAAAATATCATGACATTCATTTCTTTCAGACAAAAGATTGGGTCTAAATTGCAGTGGGAGTCCCTACACTAACAAATTGTTTTCCATCCGACATATTTGTTAATTTCTCCTTCTGTGCACAGGAGAATTCTCTTGGGAGGATCTAATAAGTAGAGATTATGCATTACTGCCAAAGTTCCTCCAATCTGATGTACACTGATTTTTTCTTTAAAAATTGAGCAAGTAGTTCATTACAAGAAGAGTTAAATTTATGACATCACACAGTGAAGAAATTATTATTGAAGGAGGAAACAGACAGAACAGGCTCCATCTTGAAAGCAGGACTCCATCTTGGGCCGGACCGTGGACTTTGAGCTAGATGCCCAGTATCTATGGAAATGACATACCAACGGGAAAACCAGGCCCCCTGGATGGAAGAGCCCCAGGGCTCGTACCTAGACTCTCTGTTGCCTAAAAGAATACCCTAATGATCTGTGTAACCAAATAGAATCATAAATTATACTATGCTTATTGGGGTATGACCACAGGCCTATTGATAATTGTCCACTGTTAACTACCTAGGCCTAAGGCATACGAATCACGGGTTAACTTTGATTGTATCTTTCTTTTCCTTTGTTTAGACTAATTTCAGGGAATTTGGGGAGGTGGGTTTGGGCACGTACACTTAGGGTATATAAGGTTTTCAGAAAAACTGGTCAGGGTCCTTGGCTAAGAAGAGACTCTGCCTTGGGCCCGCCAGTGTAATAAAATGCACTCCACTATCTGCACTGTCCTTCTGAGCGAGTTTGTTTCCCAGAACGCGTGGGTACAACATTATCTTTGAACGTGTTGAGAAAAGTAGAAAGAAGTGGGGGGGGGGGGAATCAGGTACTCTAAAATTCAAATGCCCACTGTGTGATCAACACTGGAGAAAGTGCTTTGCATATGTAATCTCATTAAGCCTCAGAGCATCCCTGCCAAGCAAGTGTTACATACATGACATGAGGAAACTGAGGCTCCTAGAAATTAATATGCCCACAGTTCAAAGCTGGTGAAGGTGGAGCCAGACTTCATTCCAGTTTTACATAACTCCATGGCCTGCATTTTTGTTGCCTAGAGACATCCATCCATTTCCTCACCCAACAGATGTTTATCAATGCGCCTACTGCTTCAAGCATTAAGGGCATAGCTGCGAGTAGCAACCCATCCCCTGCACCGCTGGAGCTTATATTCTATTTGGGAATTAGTGGTGTTAAATTATGCCAACAGATTCTCTGAAACTCCTTTCAACAACTGGAACTTAATGTCCCTTCCCCTGAGTGTAGACTAGACTTAGTGACTCTCTGGTAACAAACAGACTAAGTGGTGTGTCACTCTTAAAACTAGGTCATAACACACTGTAGCTGCCTCTTTGGGATCATTTGCTCTGAGGGAAGTCAGAGGTCCATGGTGAGAACGCTCAAACAGCCGTGTGAAGAGCCTCATGTGGTGCAAGCCTCAGGCCTCCTGCCAACAGCCATGGGAGTGGGCCTGAAAGCAGACACCCTGACCTCAGTCAAAATCTCCAGAAGAGATTGTAGCCCTGCTCAATACCCTGGCTACAGCCTCATGAGAGAACTTGAGCCAGCAACATCCACAAGTTACTCCTAAATTCCTGATCCACAGAAACTCTGAGTTAAATATTTGTCGTTTTAAGCCAGTGAACATGGCTAACTTGTCACATGGTAACAGAGTGTATAAAGATGTGCCAGGAAGAAAACAAAGAACTAAAAGAAACGGAAGAGTGCTGGTGCTGTTTTAGGTAATGGCATCTCGGAGCGTTTACATGAGATGAAGATGGAGAAAAGAGAAGTGTTTGTTGGATTCTGGAGCAGGTAGGTAGCTGCACCCTCGACAAGATCAGTTACTGGAAATGGTGGAAACTGAGACCGATTGGAATACCATCAGGAATAAACGAAAAGAAAGAGGTAGAAATATTATCTGTGTATGTCTTCCTAAAATCTTAACTAGAGGAACAGAAATGGAGAGTGCCATCAATGGTGGTGGTATTTGGTTGTTGTTGCTACCTTTTTGAAAGGACAGATATTTCTGTTTGCACATGTGTTGAGAAAAAAAAAGAAAAAGGAGGACATGCACAAAGAGGAAAAAAAGATGTGCAATCTCAGCACAAACACAGGGACCAGACAGGAATGATATTTCCTGCACCAGGACCAGAACGCCTAGCGTAGATAGAGTTGGTGGGTAGGTTTCTGTGAAACTCTGTGGTTATGAAGATGAGGGAATGCATGGCAAGTTTTATTAGGGTAAAATTTCTTTTAGGAGACACATCAATTTTTAATTATGTAATCATCTAAAATACTGCCCCAAAGACCCTAAATGTGTTTTTATCTTGAGTATACTTTATCTTGAATATACTGTTTTGGGGTTTTCTGTATTAACATCTCCTATGCCTCATGCTTATAATCATGGTGAGTTATGCACAAGTTCTCCAACGTTATATTTTCACACCTTTATATTTTTGTTCGTTACACTTAGTTTATTAACCTGACTGTTATTTTACTGTCAATAATCTTCTCCATGGATATTCATTCTTTCCACTTACTGGACTGTTCACTCTCTACATAATTAGAAATGATACTTCTACTAAATTCGAATATAACCACGAGTCTATTCCTGGACTAATAATTCTTTCTGCTCATATACTGGCCTATTCCTGTATCTAGACTTTACTCTTTTTCTGTTGTGAAACATCAGATACACACAAAAGGACACTGAATACAAATATAGCGTAGTTTATGAATTATACAAATTGTCTGGAATCTGAGTTGATAATTCACACAAATACAGGAGCATTTTGGTTGGTATTACATAAAATCAATAGATTATAATTCTTACTATCAGTTCTATGAACTTGACATTAGTGAAGGGAGGCATTTGAAAAGTCCCTACTTTATATATATTCCCATCTTATATGTTTTCATTATATGTTTATATATCCACTTATGCATATTTTCTTTTAATTACACTTATACCTTATTTAACTTATATGCAGAGTACATCATGGGAAACGATGTGCTGGAAGAAGCACAAGCTGGAATCAAGATTGCCAGGAGAAATATCAATAACCTCAGATATGCAGATGACACCACCCTTATGGCAGAAAGCAAAGAAGAACTAAGAGCCTATTGATGAAAGTGAAAGAGGAGAGTGAAAAAGTTGGCTTAAAGTTCAACATTCAGAAAACTAAGATCATGACATCTGGTCCCATCACTTCATGGCAAATAGATGGGGAAACAGTAGAAACAGTGTCAGACTTTATATTTTAGAGCTCCAAAATCACTGCAGATGGGGACTGCAGCCATGAAATTAAAAGATGCTTACTCCTTGGAAGGAAAGTTATGACAAAGATTGAGGCAGGAGAGGAAGGGGACGACAGAGGATGAGATGGTTGGATGGCATCACTGACTCAATGGACATGAGTTTGGGTAAACTCCAGGAGTTGGCGATGGATAGGCAGGCCTGGCATGCTGCGGTTCATGGGGTCACAAAGAGTCGGACACAATTGAGTGACTCAACTGAACTGAACTGATACCATATTTAATACTGCAGGTGAAATTAATAATTGTCTGAAAAACATTTCATTATTACAACTAAATACACTTAATATTATCTACTAAAAACATCTCTTTTCAATTACCAGCAAAGGGCAAATGTATCTATGCATTCCTACTAAAAATAATTACTATAATAATCATAAGCTCATTATTAACACCTCAAAGTACAATAAAACCCATGTTCAGTTCAGCTGCTCAGTTGTGTCTAACTCTTTGTGACCCCATGGACTGCAGCATGCCAGGCTTCTCTGTCCATCACCAACTCCTGGAGCTTGCTCAAATTCATGTCCGTAGAGTCAGTGATGACATCCAACCATCTCATCTTCTGTCGTCTCCTTCTCCTCCTGCCTTCAATCCTTCCAAGCATCAGGGTCTTTTGCAATGAGTCAGTTCTCACATCAGGTGGCCAAAGGACTGGAGCTTCAGCTTCAGCATAAGTCCTTCCAATGAATATTCAGGACCGATTTCCCTTTGGATTGACTAGTTGGATCTCCTTGCAGTCTAAGGGACTCTCAAGAGTCTTCTTCAACACCACATCTCAAAAGCATCAAATCTTCAGTGCTCAGCTTTCTTTATGGTCCAACTCTCAGATCCATACGTGACTATTGGAAAAAACATAGCTTTGACTAGATGGACCTTTGTCAGCAAACTAATGTCTCTACTATTGAACTTGCTGACTAGGTTGGAAGGACTGATGCTTTAGCTGAAGCTCCAATACTTTGGCTACCTGATGCGAAGAATTGACTCATTGGAAAAGACCCTGATGCTGGGTAAGCTTGAAGGCAGGAGAAGTAGGGGACAACAGATAATGAGATGGTTAGATGGCATAACTGACTTGAATGACATGAGTTTGAACAAGCTCTGGGAGTTAGTGATGGACAGAGAAGCCTAGTGTCCATGGGGTCGCAAAGCGTAGGACACGACTGAGTGTCTGAACTGAACTGACTGCAGCACTTCACAGCATCACCTTTTTAGGATTTGAAATAGCTCAGCTCGAATTCCATCACAACCACTAGCTTTATTTGTAGTGAGGCTTCCTAAGGCCCACTTGACCTCACATTCCAGGATGTCTGGCTCTAGCCGAGTGATCACACCATCATGGTTATCTGGGTCATTAAGATCTTTTTTGTATAGTTCTTCTGTGTATTCTTGCCACCTCTTGTTAATCACTTCTGCTTCTGTTAGGTCCATACCATTTCTGTCCTTTATTGTGCCCATCTTTGCATGAAGTGTTCCGTTGGTATCTCTAATTTTCTTGAAGAGATCCCTAGTCTTTCATATTTTATTGTTTTCTTCTATTTCTTTGCACTGTTCACTGAGGAAGGCTTTCTTATCTCCCCTTGCTGTTCTTTGGAACTCTGCATTCAGATGAGTATATCTTTTCTTTTATCCTTTGCTCTTTACTTCTCTTCTTTTCTTAGCTATTTGTAAGGCCTCCTCAGACAACCATTTTGCCTTTTTGCATTTCTTCTTCTTGGGGATGGTTTTGATCACTGCCTACTGTACAATGTCAAGAACTTCTGTTTATAGTTCTGCAGGCACTCTGTCAGATCTAATTCCCTTGTATCTGTTTGTCACTTCCACTGTATAGTCATAAGGGATTTTATTTAGGTCATATCTGAATGGCCTACTGGTTTTCCCTACTTTCTTCAATTTAAGTCTGAATTTTGCAATAAAGAGTCCATAATCTGAGCCATAGTCAGCTTCCGGTCTTGTTTTTGCCGACTATATAGAGTTTTTCCATCTTTTGTTACAAAGAATATAATCAATCTGATTTTGGTAATGACCATTTGCTAATGTCCATTGTAGAGTCATCTCTTGTGTTGTTTGAATACAGTGTTTGCTATGACCAGTGCATTCTCTTGCATTTTTTTTTTTTATGGAAAGGCAAAAAAAAAAAAAATTAAATCTGAATATATAAGAATTTGACCCTGATATCCATTCCAATGATATATATTCTACAGTAAAATGTATGTTTCCACATATTAAACTAGACCTTCAACTCTCAACATATGTAAGAAAATCTCTCATGAGGCTACTGATATAACCAGGCATATTTTTCTGCCTGGCCTGGAGATCAAATCATCGAAATACTAACAGTGACTTTTTTGGACTTGCGGAGAACAGGTAGGTCCTAGTGAGTTTCTATTATCATGGGGCGAAATCAGATTTTAAAAATCTCTTCTAGAACCCTTTTCACCTCTGGTTCATTTTCCCAAAACACTAAATCAGATCGGGAAAACTATATCAGAGAGAAATAGGACACAGGGTACAATTTAGAAAGGGCAATATTTACTCAGGAAAATCGCTAACCTTATCCTTCTTCAGCTCTGATATGGAAAGTAAAGCATATTCATTCTGCTGCTAACTTTACACTCAATTTGAATTGAAAATGATAATCCAAAGCAAAATGTTATCCAGACCTTGGGAGAGGCTGAGGTGTCCATGCCATGTGTATGCTCCGTCATGTCTGACTCTGTGCAACCCCATGGACTGTAGCCTGCCAGGCTCCTCTGTTCATGGGATTTCCTGGGCAACAAAATGGGAGTGGGTAGCCATTTCCTATTCCAGGGGATCTTCCCAACTCAGGGACTGAACACATGTCTCCAGGATTGGCAAGTGGATTCTTTACCACTGAACCACCTGGGAACCCCAGGTGTGCATGTTTACGCATAAGCCATGTTAAATAAATTAGTCATATATCATTAACACATACACATTTGTCTAGAGATGTATACTTTCACTAGCACTAATCTGCATGTTTAAATTTGAAAAACTAATTTCTGTATATAGGTAAAAAATACATGCACAACTCTACATCTTGGTTATTTTCTTCCCCAAACCCACCATTTTATTTAATTTAAACATACCCCTTTGGAGACTGATAATCTTAACCACACAAACACTGAATATTAGCTTTCTCTGAACAAGCCTTTTTATATGCCATAATCATCTGAATGTTAAGCAGATGGAGATTTAACATCTTTGCGTGTATTCCATCCATAAATCATGTATTTAAAGGTTATAACAACAGTGTATGTTATGACTTGGTCTTCTCATACACCATCAAAGCCCTAATGTATCTGTTCCTTTATTCATCTGGGTATTACGATGATGATTTTTCCTTTATTGACACAGGTCTCAACTTTTACATCTTTTCTCATGAAATGGACCATGCCTAATAGAGCATCCTCAGGAATAAAGGTAAGAGTTGAAAGGGACAATGTAAATTTTTCTTTTAAATGGGCAACCATCACTGATACAAACACAGCTGCGTGAAAGTGAAAAGTGTTCGTTGCTCAGCTGTGTCTGACTCTTTGCGACCCTATGGACTGTAGCCCACCAGCTCCTCTGTCCATGGAACTCTCCAGGCTGGAGTGCATTGCCATTCCCTTGTCCAGGGGGATCTTCCCGACCCAGGGATGGAACCCAGTCTCCTGCATCGCAGGCAGACTCTTTACCATCTGAGCCACCAGGGAAGCCTATATAGCATTGGGCAAATGAAATTCTTTCTTTTCAGATTATTAAATCTTCATGGACTGCACTTCTAAACAGATTCTATCACTGTCTCAATTCTGGGTTTCAGGAACAGAATTGGGTGAGTCTGGGAGAAAGATACACATCATCTTTCATGTATTTAACAGTGATGGAAAGGACAACTGTCTAAATAAGGTCTAAAAAATGGAAGGAGAAATTTTTAAAAAGCTCATCTGGGTCAGGTCCCAAAAGAAGGCTCTCCTAGGAGTGGGCATTAAGAGGATGCTGTCTTGTTTTGAAGACTAAAGGAGCAAGTAAGTTACAGTGGGTATCACAGATACCACATATTATATTACCTTAAATCAGGATGCTGTAGTTGACTAGTATTGTTATACCTCTCTCTCTCAACACCAAGAATCTCATGCCCAACAGCCTCATCAACATCATTCTGATCATTTGCCATCAGCTGTCTATTAGACAATGCAAATTCAACATGTCTAAATCTTGGCCTCATTCAGTTCAGTTCAGTTCAGTCGCTCAGTCGTGTCCGACTCTTTGTGACCCCATGAATTGCAGCACGCCAGGCCTCCCTGTCCATCACCAACTCCCAGAGTTCACGCAGACTCACGCCCATCGAGTCAGTGATGCCATCCAGCCATTTCATCCTTGGTCATCCCCTTCTCCTCCTGCCCCCAATCCCTCCCAGCATCAGAGTCTTTTCCAGTGAGTCAACTCTTTGCATGAGATGGCCAAAGTACTGGAGTTTCAGCTTTAGCATCAGTCCTTCCAAAGAAACCCCAGGGCTGATCTCCTTCAGAATGGACTGGTTGGATCTCCTTGCAGTCCAAGGGATGCTCAAGAGTCTTTTCCAACACCACAGTTCAAAAGCATCAATTCTTCGGCACTCAGCTTTCTTCACAATCCAACTCTCACATCCATACATGACCACAAGAAAAACCATAGCCTTGACTAGACGGATCTTAGTTGGCAAAGTAATGTCTCTGCTTTTGAATATGCTATCTAGGTTGGTCATAACTTTTCTTCCAAGGAGTAAGCATCTTTTAATTTCATGGCTGCAGTCACCATCTGCAGTGATTTTGGAGCCCAGAAAAATAAAGTCTGACACTGTTTACACTGTTTCCCCATCTATTTCCCATGAAGTGATGGGACCAGATGCCATGATCTTCATTTTCTGAATGTTGAGCTTTAAGCCAACTTTTTCACTCTCCTCTTTCACTTTCATCAAGAGGGTTTTTAGTTCCTCTTCACTTTCTGCCATAAGGGTGGTGTCATCTGAATATCTGAGGTTATTGAGATTTCTCCCAGCAATCTTGATTCCAGCTTGTGTTTCTTCCAGCCCACCGTTTCTCATGATGTACTCTGCATAGAAGTTAAATAAGCAGGGTGACAATATACAGCCTTGACAGACTCCCTTTCCTGTTTGGAACCAGTCTGTTGTTCCATGTCCAGTTCTAACTGTTGCTTCCTGACCTGCATACAGGTTTCTCAAAAGGCAGCTTGGGTGGTCTGGCATTCCCATCTCTTTCAGAATTTTCCACAGTTGGCCTCATTAGACATCAAGATTCCAACTACCTCTCATTTCCTCCATTGTATCCTGAGCCACCCTCCTCTGTCTCCCCAAATCAATGTAAAATTCTGGAACCAGCGCCTTAGTTTCTTCCTTTCTTCCTATATAGTCTGTTCTCAGTCAACAGTCAAAATACAAACAAGAAGAAAACTGAAAAATCAAGTCATGTCAAATTTCTGCTCAGACTTTGCATGGCCCCCATATGTCACTCAGAGCAAGAGTCTTAAATCTTCACCATGACTTTCAGAACCTTGCATGATCTACTTTGCCCCAAACCCCCATTCTCTCTGGGATCATCTCCTACCACTCTCCCTCGTGCTCAGCTGTAGTTCATTTGTGACGGGTTCTGTCATGAATGTCAAATGCACTCGTGACGTCATGACTCATGTCTCTGTCATGATGTCAAATGCACTAATGCTGTTGAAATATCTATTCCTCCTTCTTGGAAAATCCTCCCTCCAGATATTGCCTTCATTGCCTCCTTCTAGTCTTCCTCAGATTCCATCTTCTCAATGATGCCCACATTTACCATCCTAATACTGCAGCCCTCCCCCCTCATTCCCACTCTAACCCACCTAATGCCTCTTATCCTGTTCTCCTTTGAATAGCTCTGTTCACCTTCCACTTCACTAAATTTCAGACACCATCAGTTGTAAGTCATACCATCATCCTGCTATGACGCACCAAACTATGACATGCCATTGCTTATAAGATACACCTTGATTTCAAGGATATTAAAATGTGAAACTACACGTACCTTAGAATCAATGGCATATGGAAGACAGTACTTTGAGAGTATCATTCCTTATCTCACACAAAACTTAAATAGGATAACAGAAGGGGAGCCACTGTGGAGTCTAACTTTTGATTCATATCCTCACTCATTCATTATTAAAGTCACTCCTGGGAACTCTGTATCAGGCATTGTGGATTCAGTAATAAATAGCATCTGCTCTCAAGAGGAACTTTCAGTCCAGTAGGAAGCCTGACTATGAATCAGAAACTGAATTACAGTGTGCTAACTCCTATGATGACTACAGTCTCAAAGAAGGTCCTCAGCAATCAGACACAAAGCTAAAGAGAGTAGGCATGGTTGCAGCCAGAGATATTGATACTGAAATTCCTTGTTGTAACTAGAAAATAAACTTGTGAGAAATTTTTAAAAAGAGAGAGAGAGTAGGTATAGTTTCCTTAGATGTCTGCTTTTTCCTTTTTGCCAAACTGTGAAAAATGGGACAAATAATAGTACTGATACTACAGGAATCAAGCAATATACCCAAGTATCATTTTATATATGACAATCTAAATCAAGTCAAATTTATTAACTCTGGGACTGATTTTTTAATTTAAAATACAATTTTATACCTCTCTGTAAGAGAGAAGAGTTAGAAGCATTCTGTCAATTGGGTCTCATTTAACATGAGGCTCTTGAAGATCTTGAAGGCCAAAACAGCTCTTTCATCTCCTTATTTAATAGATTTACTCAAGCTAAGAACTTTTCATCTATAAAAATCTTCTAACTCTGCCAATTGCCATTCAAAGCATGAATCAAATCATGATGTAAAATTTTGGCAAATATGAAGTCTATCAATCAATAGCAATTCTACAATGAAATCATAATTTAAATCCCACAAAAAGGTAGAAAATAAACAGTAGATGCCAGTGTCCTCTCAATAATCTACAATAACACAACCAACTACAAGAATCTCAGACTGGACCAAAAATATAGACAACATAGGTTTTCACTGGTTTAAATTTTAATTTAAAGGGCTATTCCTGATATTCCTGTTGTATTTCTACATTACAATATTGAAGCTTGTTTAATTCTTTGTATTGGGGCTGTCACTGCTGAGATTGAGGATTTCAGAGCAGCTTCCAAAACAAGAGTCAGGTGTGAAATAAATCCGGTTTGGGTTTTTTTTTTTTTTTTTTTAAGCTATAGCTTTTAAGCTTAGCTTATTTTTTAAGCTATAGCTTTGATACTCAAGGGAGAAGCTGGAAACATAGATTTGGTGACCACCATTGTAGAGAGCACCATGAGGGTTATTGGGCTGTATACAATTATAGAGGGAGAGAATACCTCATCCAAAAGAGAGTGAAGAGAACCACCAGGGGATAGTCAGGGGAGATCTGAAAAGGAAAACAGTGATGGAGAATCTTGAGAGGTCAGGTGCACTGCAGATTTAAATGATTTGGTTGATTGTTTAGGCTATTTTTTCACAGTTGCTAACAACTGTCATTGGTGGGCTTACAAACGGAGTTCTGGAAGGGAGAATGAGAGAAAGCCTTGTCCTGGGCTAGACAGAGAATGTGAAAAAACAAGAGCATTTTAAGATATTTGGAAGAAAAGAGGGTAGTAGCTGGAAGGGAAAGGCAAGTAGTGGGGAGACTTGATAGTTTTTGTGGGTTGAGGCAAGAAGGTAAGAAAGAAAAACAGTGAATACACAGGTGAAACACAAGACGTATCTGGAGCTGCCAAGACTTAGATCAGGTGGAATATATGACTCCAAAGGTTGATGGTTTTCAGGAGCTTGGTGTATTGATATATGAGCAGAGAAGTCAATAACAGATGGGCTGCATTCTCTGTGAGTGGGCGGCAGGGTCACATGCAAGAAGCAAGAAGGAAGCTTAAAGACATGTAGCCACAACTGCTTGGAAGTTTCCCAGTCCTTCTTACCTGAAGTCTCTTACACTTACAATTGAATAAAGGAATAAACTGAACAAATGCATGTCAAACTGAACTAAATTCATTTTGCTTTCATGGCGTCTTCTGGCTTTCAAAACACAAAGTTATAGCTTCAATTAATTGTATTAGTCTCTAAATACCATAACCCTTAGATATTTTTCTGGTTTGTATTCTATAGTCATTATAAGAAATCCTGACATTAATAAATTATTCTAGGAAAGGTTGTAAAAAGTTCTTTCATAATTAGACAATCCATTTTTGTCCTCCAAGCTGGCAAATTAACATATAACCATATTTATATTATTTAAATTATCACTGTACCCTAGAATACTCACATGTGATTTCTATTATTACAACAATAAATGCAAACAAACAAAAAGTTTGGTGATGAGTGACAGTAAGCAAAGAATTTCAATGTTTCAGCTTCAAAATGGCTGCGGTAAAATGTGCTCGCTCAGCTCAATCCAGCATCTATTTTGTCAGCTTCTCAAGTTTATCAAGTTCTCTTGCAGTCTTTCCATTCCCCTCTGAGTATATCTCCTTGGAAAAAGTATCAAGTCTCTGAGTAAAAAAGATGCTTCTCTCCAGATATGGAAATGTTGAAAATGTTTCATTTTATAAAGAATTGCTCTAACACTAGGATGACATAAAATTAATATCCTAACAGTGAGAAGAAAAAAAAAGTCCAGAGAGTAGCAGAGGAAAGTGTTTGAAACAGCAAAAACTTTCTGGCAAAAACTTTGAAAAAGTTGGCTTTCAACAAAACTTTGGTTAATACAGTCACGGGTTGTTGCTTGCAAGAGTATGTCCAATATGGCAAAACACTGCCAAAATCATTGTTGGAAAAAGTAGCGTATCTGTAGATCATGTCAAAACTTCCAAAAGGCAGGTCATGGAGCAGCCTACAGGTCAGAAAGAACTGAGTCCTGAAAGGGACTCAGCCACCCAATCTGCCTCTCAGTCACAGGGGTCCAGAGAGCTTTGCTCCACCCATCTATCTGTCCATTCTCCATTCTTTGTACATAGACCTTTATCATGATGCTTGTCATGTCATGACAGAAAGATTGCTGATCTGCTCACAGGGACCATGGCCCCGGTCCAGCAAGATAAAGAAAAGAGAAACCAAAATACAGAAAGATTATGAGATATGCCCAATGAGTCTACTAGTTTAAAAATGTCTTTTCCAGAAGCCCGTTCAACATACAGATGCCCATGTCTAACTGGAAAGAAAGCTAAAAAGTTGGATCTTTCCAACTTTGACGGAAAAGAAAGGCAGGGAAGAAGTAGACTGGGATGATTTAGAGAGAACAGCAACTCACTCAAGTATTCTTGCCTGGAAAATCCCATGGACAGAGGAACCTGGCAGGCTAAAGTCCATAGGGTCAAAAAAGGTCAGAAACAACTGACTAAGCACACACACACACAGCCTACAGTAGCTGCCAGCTGGGACACAGTAAACACTCAGTGAATGTTTACTGTTATGCAATATTCTATCCCCTCCACATGACACAAACCTGCTACGTCTGTCGTAACTCTAGCCTCATCTCATTTTGTATCTTGCTTCCATGGTCCAATGGAGCAAACACTGTCTCCTTTGTTGAGACGTTCCTCCTTTTTAAAAAAAATCTTAAAATTGTAGTTTCACCCACATATAGCCCCATGCTTAGTCATGTCCAACACTTTGCAACCTCATGGACTATTGCCCACTGGGCTCTTCCGTCCATGGAATTCTCCAAGCAAGAATACTGGAGTGGGTTGCCATTCCCTTCTCCAAGGGATCTTCCTAATCCAGGGATCAAACACAGGTCTCCTGCATTGCAGGCAGATTCTTTACCATCTGAGCTATCAGACAAGCCCAGTACTTTAATGTTACACCTTTAGCCATACTCCAAGAGATGCCTATATAATCAAAATGGGGATAAGAGGACTTAATAACCTATTTTATGAGTAATTAATGTCTGGTTAAAAATTAGACAACCTGGATTTTCAAATTACAGAATACGTTTCATTATTTTTTGTGGATCCATAGTGGCCATTTGGAAAGCGTCACAGAGGAGTGTCCTATTGGGTCCACCACACTGCCAATAGGACAGCTAAAGACAGATGCTAACAATCCCAGGTGAATTTAGGCTTCATTGCACTGTGGATTTTATATAGGTCTAAATATGAGGGTTTTGGCCACCTCATGCAAAGAGTTGACTCACTGGAAAAGACTGATGCTGGGAGGGATTGGGGGCAGGAGAAGAAGGGGATGACCGAGGATGAGATGGCTGGATGGCGTCACTGACTTGATGGATGTGAGTCTAAGTGAACTCCGGGAGTTGGTGATGGCCTGGCGTGCTGTGATTCATGGGGTCACAAAGAGTTGGACACGACTGAGCAACTGAACTGAACTGAACTGAAATATGAGTGTATTTAAATGTTTTCAAACCATTCATGGTACAGCTGCTAAAAATGGCAAGAAATAATTATTCTTCCTTAAAATTTTATATATATATATATATATATATATATATATATGTCAAAAGAGTATTGATGGAACCACAGTGTTGGCTTAACGTTATTAACAGTGACTTACCTATCACAGCAAATTCACATGTATCACCATCCTTTACTCTTACCTTAAGTGTGATGTGACCCCTTCTACAGATCAGAAAAATGAGACAGAGAGAGAAAAATTACTTGCCTTGATTTCATAAAGGTAGTTAGTGATCTAGTCCTTCTTCTAGAACCTCTTCAAGTTTTCCCCCCTCCCTCTTTCAACTTCAGCCCCAAGAGTACCCTTGTTGCCCTCAGAAACAGCAAGCATGAGCTCACTTGCACTGGTTGTACTCTCTGCATGGAACTCTGAAAGAAACTGAATCGTGTCCTACTCTGCGATCCCATGGGCTGTAACCTGCCAGGTTCCTCTGTCCATGGAATTCCCTAGCAAGAATACTGGAGGGGGTAGCCATTCCCTTCTCCAGAGGATCTTCCAGACCCAGGGACTGAACACACGTCTCTTGCATGGCAGGCAGATTCTTTACTGCTGAGCCACCAGGGAAGCCTTTCCCTTGGCTTACTTATTTTCAATTTTGGGGAGTTAGGAGAACTGAAGAATGAGTATGGTCCCTTGGGCAAGTTACTTAAACTCTCTAAGTCTCAGTTTCTCATTTATAAAATAGAAGAACTGATTCTTGCTCTGAATGGTTATAGAAAGCATTTGGATACATACAAAAGAGAAAGAGTGCCTTTGTGTGTGTACATTTATAGTGGCTGGTAAATATTTAATTGACTCTCAAAAAAAAAAAAGAAAGAAAGAAAAAAGTTCCTGATGCTTGGATAGGCAGTAACACACAAGCATACAGTATTTCCCCAGTGCATACAATAGAAATGACTCCCACAAGAGCATCAGTTCAGTTCAGTCGTTCAGTTGTGTCCAACTCTTTGCGACCCCATGAATCACAGCACACCAGGCCTCCCTGTCCATCACCAACTCCCGGAGTTCACTCAGACTCATGCCCATCGAGTCAGTGATGCCGTCCAGCCATCTCATCCTCAGTCGTCCCCTTCTTCTCCTGCCCCCAATCCCTCCCAGCATCAGAGTCTTTTCCAATGAGTCATCTCTTCGCATGAGGTGGCCAAAGTACTGGAGTTTCAGCTTCAGCATCATTCCTTCCAAAGAAATTCCAGAGCCGATCTCCTTCAGAATGGACTGGATGGATCTCCTTGTAGTCCAAGGGACTCTCAAGAGTCTTCTCCAACACCACAGTTCAAAAGCATCAATTCTTCGGCACTCAGCCTTCTTCACAGTCCAACTCTCAATCCATACGTGATCACTGGAAAAACCATAGCCTTGACTAGACGGACCTTTGTTGGCAAAGTAATGTCTCTGAATTTGAATATGCTATCTAGGTTGGTTATAACTTTCCTTCCAAGGAGTAAGTGTCTTTTAATTTCATGGCTGCATTCACCATCTGCAGTTAATTTGGAGCCCAGAAAAGTAAAGTCTGACACTGTTTCCACTGTTTCCCCATCAATAGTAAAATGTAGTAAGCTGATGGGTAAGTGGTGAGTTTTGAGTGTTTATTACTTTTTCAAATAAGTTTTATTTAATTATAGATTTACATAATTTAAGTTTTAATAATAGCTGAAAGTGAGTTGACTCTAACACACTGGTCTTGGGTGGGGGAGGGGAGGAGTAATGCACAAACCAAAGCCAGTGCTATTTACAGGAAAGAAAAACTACAATATCTGTTTTCTCTAAACAGACATAAATTAAAGGAATCACTGCCTTTATCGAATGTGATCTTATATCACTGATGCCTTATGGCAGCAGCTTCCAGGCTAATGCAGATACTCTGAGCCACACTAAACGGAGAACTGCAAAGACACTTCAACCAAGGAACCAGAGAAAATGTGTCTCCAACAAAAAGGCTGGGATCTATTACTGATAAGCATTTTGTCACAATAGATACCAAGTCTCTTGACTGAAACCTTCCCCTGGCAGATTTCTGAAAAGCTTGTCAGGGCATGTCCTCAAGTGATTACAGACCAAGACAAGCTTTAAATCAAGGTCAGGGAGAAATCCCTCCACACCACCACCCAGATATCCAGATTTTAAACTGCCAACCTGCTTCAGCTGTGTTAAGATCCCAGTAGGGGATCCCCACTGGGAATGTGGTCAAAGCAGGGGAGAAAAGTACTATAGTACTTCTATAAGAGAATAAAAAGAAGGAGAATGTTCTGCTTTAAAAACTACCTGCTGGGTAGATAAAGTGCAGAGATAAACCTGGTTCCCACTCTGCAAAAAGACAAAAAAAAAAGGAATCATAGGAAGTGCCTTGTCCTTTCCTGTTCTCTGTTCCTATCCAAGCCACTAGTTTTACCTTTGCTGAAATTAGATAGTCAGCCTTCCATGTCTGTGGTTCTGTATCTGTGAATTCAACCAACCATGGATCAAAAATATTCATTAAAAAATTCGAAAGTTCCAGAAAGCAAAATTTGTATTTGCTGCATGCTGGCAACTATTTACATAGCATTTACATTGCGTTAGACACTGCTGCTGCTGCTGCTAAGTCGCTTCAGTCTTGTCTGACTCTGTGCGACTCCATAAACGGCAGCCCACCAGGCTCCCCCGTCCCTGGGATTTTCCAGACAAGAACACTGGAGTGGGTTGCCATTTCCTTCTCCAATGCATGAAAGTGAAAAGGGAAAGTGAACTCGCTCAGTTGTGTCTGACTCCTAGCAACCCCATGGACTGCAGCCTACCAGGCCCCTCCATCCATGGTATTTTCCAGGCAAGAGTACTGGAGTGGGGTGCCATTGCCTTCTCCGGTTAGGCACCATAACTATCTAAAGATGATTTTAGGTAAGCAGGAAGATGTGTGCAGGCTATATACAAACACTACAGTGTTATGAGACTTGAGCACTCTTAGAAGTCTTGGATCCAATCCCCCCTGGACACTGAAGGATGACTATATTTGGGCCAATCTATGCCTGACCCCATCCATCACTGAAAGTCCCTCTTCTAATTGCTGACGTGCTTCATATTAAAGAGGCTTCAAGATTCAGCTTAGTTGCAGCATTAAGCTATGATTACAAAGCAGAGAGAAGATAGTTAAACCGAACGGGTAAAACTTACCTTGAACCAGGTAGCAAAGGAACATACAAAGCCATGCAGGTAAAACCCAGTTCTTAGAGCTTTCGACCACCAATCATAAAGCATGGATGTAGAAGGATATACAGGTGAATAGAGATCCAGGCCAAGTCCTCAGATCTCTGTCTGCTCACCCCAATGCACGTGTTAGAATGTGGCCTCGGGAACTGAACTTACAGAATGAGACCACTGCATAGGCCTCAAGAGCATTCCTAGTTGAGCTGCAGTAGAGTTGACAATAGGCAATTTGGGCCAAATGAACCAATTATTTGTAGAAGTCTGTTCCAGCTTGCCTGCAGTCAACCCTTGGGCTACTCAAGTACCTGTGAGCATTTCTGTAAGATGTCTTCTGCAGTCTTCTTCATGGAATACTCTATGCGACAGAATTTATGCCTATTTCACAAGTCTTAGTTCAAGCAGGTGGTATTTTTGCTTCATCTTTCTGCCAGGTTGTATTTCTTGAGGACAGATGGCTATATCAAATTGCTCTTGCATTTGGAATCCACACCAGATGCCCTCACAAATCAAAGAGTGGTACTAGGCTCTTCAAGGTGTGAGCACTTACACTCTAAATTTAAAACTCACGTAACTTCCAAGTCTTCATTGCAATAGGAAGAAAAAAGTTTTCACTAAGCCACTCCTTTGTTTTTCCTAAAACCTGGCTTATATGAAGTTTTTACTTTTGCCATCCTTAGGAGGCAGGATTAAAGATGACTTCAAAATCACCACGAGCTAGATTCTGTACAGACTATGAAGGGTTCTTGGAAGAAAAGCAATGAAAAACCTAGACAGCATATTAAAAAGCAGAGACATTACTTTGCCTGTAAAGGTCCATATAGTCAAAGCCATGTCATGTATGGATGTGAGAGTTGAACCATAAGAAGGCTGAGTGTGAAATAATTGATGCTTTCAAACCATGGTGCTGGAGAAACTCTTGAGAGTCCCTTGGACAACAAGGAGATCAAACCAGTCAATCCTAAAGGGAATCAACCATGAATAATTGCTGGAAGGACTGATGCTGAAGCTCCAATACTCTGGCCACCTGATGCAAACAGTTGACTCATTGGAAGAGACCCTGATGCTGGAACTATTGAAGGCAGGAGGAGAAGGGGATGAGGGTATGAGAAGGTTGCATGGCATCACCGACTCAATGGACAAGAGTTTAAGTAAACTCCAGGGGATGGTGAAGGACAGGGAAGCCTGGTGGGCTGCAGTCCATGGGATCACAAAGACTCAGACACGACTGAGTGACTGAACAAGTGAAGGGTTCGTTGCAAAGTAGATGCTGCTGGCACTGTGCCTAATTCTACTTTTCCTGGAACCATATACAGAGAGATGGTGAATACCGGAAAGATGAGGATTTCTTAGGGAAAGACAAGCAACTCTCTCCTGCATTCCTTACTGAGGCTTCAGGAGAGACTGAAATAAAGCATCCCTTTTCGCTTAATTTCCAGAGACTGTTACAAAGACACTTCTGAGGACCTTAGGAGCTAGTGAAAGTTGATCAGTCATGACCAACCATTTTCGACCCCATGGACTGTAGCCCGCCAGGCTCCTCTGTCCATGGGATATTCCAGGCAAGAATACTGGAGTGGGTAGCCATTTCCTTCTCCAGGGGATCTTCCCAAACCAAGGACTGAACCTAGGTCTTCCACATTGCAGGTTGATCCTTTACCTTCTGAGCCATCCAGGGAAGCCCCTGGGGGCTGGCATGAACCCAACACTGCCTCAGGAAAAATACCAGTAAGATTGAATGGCTCATTCCCTCACCCCCACCCCCAATTAACTTGCAAAATAGATGATGATATAAATCAGGAGGGGGGTGGGGCAGGGGTCTCTCCATGCCCAGGAGACAAGCATAAGTTTGAAGAAGTGAAGGAAGGAGCTGTCAGGGAATTTAGCTAAGGAGCTTCTTTCTGCAGAATAGCTCTCTACTCCAGCTTCCCAAAAGCCCACCCATGACGGTTAAAGGAGCCTGCCTCCTGCTAAGGCACAAAGAACACTGTACCCTAGAACTTCCTCCTCTGCTTCTGGAGGAAATTCCTGAAACCTTGGCTCAAGGCTTTGAGGACCAAGATGATGATACAAATCACCTCATGCCATTATCAAGCCCTGGCATCTTACACAGAACCAACGTGACCGCTCTCACAGAGCACATAGTGCAAAAGGGGCCCTGGGTAAGAGAAATTTTTATTTCGAGGTTGAAGCGTGGGCAGAGGAAGAAAGGGGAGAGACCAACCTATTCCGAGGCATGAACAGTGGGAGGCAGAAGGTTCAGGGTGGAGTGTGCATAAAGGGAAGATGGCCACTAAAATAAGCCACCCAAGACGTCTATTATTTCATGGTCTGGTCTTGGATCAAAGATGAGGAGTGGGGGAAAGAGTATGTCTGAAAATAAACCTCCTTGAATTTAGAGTTTGTCTCAGGTCCAATCAAAGCAAAGGGGGAAAGCTTCTAGTAAATGCCTCAAGAAGAATAGAGAAAGCATCTCTGACTACTGAGAAGCAGGTTCGGACTGCATGTGCGATGCTGCAGAGGGGAAGGGATGAGCCAGAAGCACGAGCACGCTCCATTTCCTTTTATGCTATAACTGAGTTCCCAGTTTGCTCAAAACCCCATCTGGTCATCTCTCTACTTGTCCTTCCCTCTGTCATCAAGCTCCACAGAGGCACAGTTTTCTCTGAGGACACCGCATTCTGTCTCATCTACTCCCGTGATCCTTTGATACTTTTCTTCTCGTAGAGGTGATTTTGATTCCCTATCCAGCAAAAGCAGTGGGACCTGGTCCTCACCTCTCCTGGCCCCTCAGCATCACTGGGAGCAGATGGGCTGCATTTGGTGTCTCCCACATCTCACTTTCTCCTGTTTTTGCTCCTCCTTCAGAGAGATCAATTTCAGGCCCATTTCATTTGCCTTTCCCTTACACAACAGTGGAGTTCAACACTCAGCATCTCTCTCCCTACTTTTTCTCACTGTATTGTGTCTGTCTCGCTGCTGTTAGCCACGACTCCTTTCAAGATGGCTTTAAAACTTTTAACTCTTGTTCCAGACCTCACTTCTAAGTCCTGGACAGATACTCTAAATTCCTTGCTTCCATAGCGGCCTGAACCGTGAGAGCAGCAACGCATTCAGGGAGTGGTCTGAGCAGGCATAAACCACCCACTGCTACTTCTAAAAAAGTATTTGAAAAAGTACAGCATCAAACAAGATGCTGGTGCTAAACCAAAGACTTATAATCACTTTGCATAAGCCATCTTTCTATCTAAAGCCTGTGGGCTGGTGATAAAGCAAAGAAATTCTTTAAAAAGGCATTTGGTGGGTGAGCCGTGGGCCTCATTAAAGCAATTTTCTTGGAGACCCTCCCTCCTGACTTGCTGTCTTTGCTCAAGCTGCTGGCTCCACCTGGTCTGTCTCTGTCTGAACCACTCCCCTACCCTGAGTCTTTGGAAGGTTTTGTCTTGATCCAAGTGAAACCCTCTTTATGCAGCTTCTGAATGCACATCCCTCACAGTGAAGAAAGCCAAGAACATTCTGGAGGGATGTCCTGGAGTCTGTTCTAACTCTAAAAGTCTGTTACCTTTTGCTGTGGCTGTTTCCAGTGGGTCAGCTTGTCACACCAGGTGGCCAAAGTGCTGGAGCTTCAGCTTCAGGATCAGGCCTTCCAATGAATATTCAGGGTTGATTTCTGTTAAGATTGACTGGTTTGATCTCCATGTAATTCAAGGGACTCTCAAGAGTCTTCTCCAGTTCAACCTTATTTATTCATCAGCCCATCTCCCTTGCTAGCCTAGAAGCACCCCAGGTGACAGGAATGGGCTTGATAACCATTTTTGGATTATCCCATTGTACACTGTAACTGTTATACTTGTCTATTAGACAAATAAATGAATGAATGATTTCTGAAAAAAGTATTTCTGACAGCTTTACACTGGCAGGGAAAATAAATGAGGATGTGTTGACTATTTAAAGGGTCCATCCCAAGTAACAAGGAAGTCACAGAATTCAACACACCGTGTCTATAGGGGAGAAGCAGCTTGGTAATTATGGTGAACAAACAATATCTTGTGTCAAGAAGTCACAACAGCCCTATAACCGAGCCATGGACCAAGTGATTTTCAGCAGTGCTAGGGGTATGAACTATATTGCAAGAATTGTACTCATTAGCCCATGTTCAGTGCAGGGAGTTATTTTTACCTGAAGATGTTTCCAAGAATTGCCAGGCATTTTTTAAATGGAATGGTAATTTATGGCAGACACATCTCTGAACAAATCTCCAATTTAATTTTCAGGAAATGTAAGTGGAGGCAATTCTTCTGAGAATATCTAATAACAGACCTAAAAGAAACAAGCCCAAAGAAACATATCTGAATAGGAAGCTGGAGAATATATTACCATTTCAGAGATGACTCACAACTCATTTATATTTTACTACATGTTCTATTAGGAATCCCAGCAATGAAATATTTTCAGAAAGCAAGACTAGGTGAGAGATTCTAAATTCCAAGAGCTATTATTAACCTCAGATCAAGTGGAAGATGGCACCTGAAATCCTTCTAGGAATCAAGCAGGGTATGACACAATCAATCAAATATCCTGGTAGAAAGCTAACAGGCAGGTAACTGAGCATCTATGATGCTTGCTTAGAGAAAGGGACTAAACCAAGCTTGCTCTATTGTATGACCAGAGTGCCTTGAAAATGCAGTGGGGAGGGACTTCCCTGGTGGTCCAGTGGTTAAGAATCTGCTTTCCAATACAGGGGATGCAGGAGGTTTGGTTGTATGGATGTATGCAACTGGGGTGCTGAAAGTGGTGGTGTTTCTGCTTAAGACAGGATCCACAGAGTGACCTTGGGAGAGTGTGGTTAAAGTCAAGTGCACAAAAAGTTCACTGAAAATGAGAAATGCAAGGAACTCGAGGGAAAACAAACAAACAAACAAACATGGATATAGTATGCTTCTCAATGATTTTGGAAAGTTGGTCACAAATGTATTTGCAGAAATTCAGCACTTTGTCTTTCCTTAAAGCAACAGCTCCCAGATCTCTTATGGTTCTTTGCATTTCTGGGTTGTCCGCTGTAATTTCTAATTTTTCCATTTCTAATTTTATTGATTTGGGTCCTCTCCCTTTTTTTTCTTGATGAGACTCACTCCCTAGAGTTTTATCAATTTTAACTTTTCAAAGAAATAGTTTTTAGCTCCATTGATGTATTCTATTGTTCTCTGAGTTTCTGTTCCATTTATTTCTGCCCTGATCTGAGTGATTTCTTTCTTGCTGTTAACTTTGGGTTTTGCCTGCTCTTCTTTCTCTAGCTGAACAGCTCCCAAGTCTGACAGTTGTCTTTCCAACTTTCACACTCTCAATAAAAGAAGAATCACAACTTCAGTGCATGAGATTCCCTGAAGGAGATTCCTCTCCTTCCCACTCTTTTGGGTTTTCCCTTTCCTACTGCACGTTTTTACCTTCTTTCCTCACAAGACTATGACATTCGTTCTGTCTCCCAGAGGCCCGACGGACGTGAAACAGGAAGGAAGAGGGCAGGGCACACATTTTAAAAGAATGACATAGCCTGAGGACACAACTGATTAGAACCAAGCAGGTCCAAGATGACTAGGGCTTAAGCCTCAGTACATGCGCACTGTAACACACCAGCAAGCTAACTGGCATGCCCACCAGCACCACGAGAGCTCCAAGGCCAACCAGTAAGGACCAAAGCGCGCACAGGGGCCCAAGTCCTGGAAATCTCTGCTCCTTCCCCCGAAAAGAGTTGGAATACTCCTCCCGCTCATTACCCTATGAAATTATACAACTCTTAAAAGCTGACCACAGCACATTTGATGGCCACATTTGCCTTCTGTGGTGGCCCACATTCTTGTCTGTGGAGTATGCTCCCTGGGCTGCTCCTGCCTTCTGAGATGGCCCTGAAGGTGCAGTGAGTTTTTTTCTAAATAAATCCACTTCTTACCCATCACTTTGTCTCTCACTGAATTCTTTCTGCCATGAGACATCAAGAATCTGGGCTTCATTAAGTCCTGAAACTAGGTGTGTGATCTCAGTTGGAAGACCATGAGTACCAATCTAGATTTTGGCAGGATTCAAGTCCCCATCTGAGTTACATGGTTTCAGACACACTTCATTTAGAACTCAGCTTCTATTACCTCAAGAGTTTTGCCATTTTGGATTCAAACTGGTTTCTGTTAGGAGAGTGTTTTAATTTCCTCGCTTCTGTGTCATGGCAACAAAGGTTTTACATGGTGGGCCAGTGTGACAACTGAGTGACAGCTCAGAATTTTATTCAGTAAACAAAGGACAGCACACCCTCAAGGTGTGAGGGCAGGCCAACCTCAAAGGAGAGGCCTCAACCAGTCTTGTCTCCTCTCCTCTGAGCCTGCCCTGTGTAAATTAGGGTTAGCCAGGAAGGAAGCATGTTTGTTTCACCTGATGTTCTCACTCTGGTGCATGGAATTTTCCTTTCTTCCCTTTTTTCAGGCTTTTCCTTTTCTTTGCCTTTTAGCCCCTGCCATTTTGGACTCCTTTTCCCTATTCTAACTACCTACAGTTTCCATAAATACCCTCAGATGTGTTACAAATATTAACTAACTAACAAGAGACCTTGAGTCTCATTGGACACTCATTTTCCAAGATGAGCATGTCACTAAAGCCATGTTAAAGAAGTTCAGTCTCTAGGCAAAGAAAAGCAAGATTGAGTTTTGAGTTTCCTACAGGGAACTGTTGCATAGTTATAAAGTTGTAAGTACTACACATTTGTATAACTGCCTCTATACCAAAGGTATTTACACAATTAATGACTTTAAGTGAAAAGTATGCCCCTTGCCAAGTAAAGGGTTCTAAAACAATGAGTGCTTTTGCCATAGAAGTATTTAAATGTCTTTTAAAATAACTTAATTACAACACTGATCATATTTACCATAAAAGGTTGGAAATAAGAAAGCACGATGAAATCCAACCATCATCCTACCACTCTCTCTCTGAGGAAAATCCTAGTAATATTTACTTTTTTTTTTTTTTTTTCTTTCTTTTTTAGATATTCAGTTATGGGGAACAGATGGATCCTGCTGCATATGAAGCCTCTAGCAGCAGCTGGTACATGGATGATAAATATTTGTAGGCAATTAATATAGTCTACATATTATTTTGTAATCCACCTCAAAATGTCTTTGTTTTCAAACTAAGATGTTATAAAAGGATAATTTGCAAACTATAAAAATTTTAAAATCTAATCGTTCAGAAAGGGATGAGATAAGAAATTCTTTTCACTCCATATTGCCATTCCCTGGAAGAAATCTGTAGAAATCCTGGAAGTTGACATAGAGAGAAAGAGTGACTATAAATGTGAAGATGCATTTATAAAAAATTGAAACTAGTATCAGGTTTAGCAATGACTTTTACCATTTAACTATTTATTAAATATGTTGCCCATATCAGCATATATAATTTTACTTCTCTCTTTACAAAGGCTTCATGTGGGTTGTCCTGTCCTTAATCATTAAATTAAGTGACCTTTACATTGTGGCCAGCTTTTTTGCTGCTAAAAGCAATGCTCCAAAAAAAATTAATCAGTCTCTCATCAAATAGTTTTTGAGCACCCATGTGCCATACAATGAGCTAGATTCTGGGGATTGTGATGTTAACACCACAGGTAAGATCTCTAGCCTCACGTAATTCATGAACTAATAGAGGAGATCATAACAAGAAAACAAAAATGAACATACCCTTTCAAGTTTTCATTTGTACTATGAGGGAGAAGGAGAAGGAAGTGACTTACATCAAATGGACAGGAAGGGCTCTCTGAGGACATAAGTAATCACTTTCATACGGACAGAGTAAGATAGTTGTAGAAGTATACAGGGAGTTGTGGAAGTCCCAGCAGGGGACTATAGCGTGGGAAACCTAGGAAATTTTGGGAGGCCACTGTAAATTAACAATCACTCAAGAAAACTATAGGAATGTCGTGGAACAAAGCAGGCCTGCTTAACTATAAAGCTATAAATAAAAGAATGAGATATGCCCCAGGCCATTAAGGGAAAGAAGAATGTCACAATCCTTCTACTGGTTTGAGTAAGTGCTATGATAATCCTAGTTTGACCTCACAGAGTCAGCTACTCTCCTGCCTAATACAAAGGAGGAGCTAGTGATATAAGTCTCACATCTACTTGAAGAGGGAGGTCCTTTTCCCCCTCCCTAACTTTCCTTTGATTATAAACTGTAGTCCACTTTGCCTGCTTGCATCTCTCACAAGCATCTTACATTAATAAAACTACTTCTTGCCTATCACTTTGCCTCTGGATGAATTCCTTCTATGCTGAGACACAAAGAATCTGAGCCTCAGTTAAGTCCAGACACCAGATGAGTGATTGTAATTAAAAGAACATTGGTTCAAATCCCAATCTGAGGTGCACAGTTTCAAGCTGGTACCTAAAGGATGACAAACAGGCAGGTTGCAAAGATTTGGGGAATGTTTAAGCAGAGGGGACAGCTAGGGGAAAGGTGCCAGTGAGAGATCTTGTTTTCAGGAAACTGAACAACAATGAATGTACAAAGAACATTGACCAGGACCAGGTTGAAGGCTAAGGAATGCATGAATCTTGTATGATCCTAGATGAATATTTTAAGTTTTATTCCAAATGTAGTAGGAAACTACCAAAAAGTGATAAGTAAGGGAGTGACATGATCTGATTTACATTTTTAAAAGATCCCTCTAACAAAGATCATGGCATTTGGTCCCACCACTGCATGGGAAATAGATGGGGAAACAATGGAGACAATGTCAGACTATCTTTTTGAGCTCCAAAATCACTGCAGATGGTGACCGCAGCCATGAAATTAAAAGACGCTTACTCCTTGGAAGAAAAGTTATGACCAACCTAGACAGCATATTGAAAAGCAGAGACATGACTTTGCCAAGAAAGGTCCGTCTAGTCAAGGCTATGGTTTTTCCAGTGGTCATGTATGGATGTGAGAGTTGGACTGTGAAGAAGGCTGAGCACCGAAGAATTGATGCTTTTGAACTGTAGTGTTGGAGAAGACTCTTGAGAGTCCCTTGGACTGCAAGGAGATCCAACCAGTCCATTCTGAAGGAGATCAGCCCTGGGATTTCTTTGGAGGGAATGATGCTGAAGCTGAAACTCCAGTACTTTGGCCACCTCATGCAAAGAGCTGACTCACTGGAAAAGATTCTGATGCTGGGAGGGATTGGGGGTAGGAGGAGAAGGGGACAACAGAGGATGAGATGGCTGGATGGCATCACTGACTCGATGGGCATGAGTCTGAGTGAACTCTGGGAGTTGGTGATGGACAGGGAGGCCTGGTGTGCTGCGATTCATGGGGTCGCAAAGAGTTGGACACAACTGAGTGACTGAACTGAACTGAACCAGGGGAAATAGACTGGAGAGAGGCAAACCCAGGAGACTTGCTGTGGAGTAAAGTCAGAACTGATGCTTTTGAACTGTGGTATTGGAGAAGACTCTTGAGAGTCCCTTGGACTGCAAGAAGATCAAACAGTAGACCTTAAAGGAAATCAGTCCTGAATATTCATGGGAAGGACTGATGCTGAAGCTGAAATCCCAAAACTTTGGCCACCTGATGTTAAGAATTGACTCACTGGAAAAGACCCTGATGTTGGGAAAAATTGAAGGCAGGAGGAGAAGGGGATGACAGAGGATGAGATAGTTTTATGGCATCATTGACTCAATGGATATGAATTTGAGCAAGCTCTGGCAGTTGGTGATGGACAGGGAAGTTTGGCATCCTGCAGTCCCTGGGGTCACCAAGAGTCAGATACGACTCAGCAAGTGAACTGAACTGAGTGTCAAAATCTGGTAAAAGATTAGCTATGCCAGATAAGATGGTGATTTGTCAAAGGACTCCTACTGAACTGTGAACAACTGGGAAAACCTTTCTCTGAAATAGGGAGGAAATGGAAGAACTGGGTTGGGGGAAAAAATCTAGACTTCCACTTTGAATACATCAATTTTGCGCTGCTATTGACAACCTAGTGCAGATGACAATTAAGAAAGTGTGAATGTGACAGTCCAGACTTCAGCATAAAAGTCTGTGCTACATATAAAATAAAAGCTTTGTCAACTTATGGATGGCTGGATACATCCAAGGAGAGATGATTAATGTTACTTAGCTCGCGTTCAGCTGTTCACTGCTCAAAAGTCAATACTCAAGAGACAAGTGCTAGCAGGCATGGAAAATTTGCTCAACCAAAACCAACTCCAAAGATTCCACTCTACCATGAAATTTTTTAAAGGGAGAATCATTTGTGGAGGGAGGTCAGAGTCTTCCTTATCTTCCAGTGGGTGAAAATCCTCTTTTGGTGGTGATGCTATAGGGTGGGGCTCCAGAAATCCTGCTCATCCTGAAGAATACATCATTCTACATGCCAGGCTGGGTGAAGCACAAGCTGGAATCAAGATTGCTGGGAGAAATATCAATAACCTCAGATAGGCAGATGACACCACCCTTACGGCAGAAAGTGAAGAGGAACTAAAGAGCCTCTTGATGAAGGTGAAAGAAGAGAGTGCAAAACCTGGATTAAAACTCAGCTTTCAGAAAACTAAGATCGTGGCATCCAGTCCCATCACTTCATGGCAAATAGATGGGGAAACAATGGAAACAGTGTCAGACTTCATTTTCTTGGGCTCCAAACTCACTGCAGATGGTGATCACAGCTGTGAAATTAAAAGACACTTGCTCCTTTGAGGAAAAGCTATGACAAACCTATACAGCATATTAAAAAGCAGAAATATCATGTTGTTGGCAAAGGTTCATATAGTAAAAGCTATGGTTTTTCCAATAGTCATGTATTAATGTGAAAGTTAAACCATGAAGAAGACAGCACCAAAGAATTGATGCTTTCAAACTGAGGTGTTGGAGAAGACTCTTAAGAGTCCCTTGGACTGCAAGGAGTTCAAACCAGAAAATCAATCATGATTATTCATTGGAAGAACTGATGCTGAAGCTGAAGCAATTATATTATATATATAATTCATTTTTAGAGTCTTCTCCTTTATAGTTTAATACAAGGTATTGAGTATAGTTCCCTCTGCTATACAGTAGGTACCTGTTGATCTATTTTATATGCAGTAGTTCAGTTCAGTCACTCAATCGTGTCCAACTCTTTGCGGCCCCATTAACTGCAGCACGCTAGGCCTCCCTGTCCAATACCAACTCCTGGAGCCCACCCAAACTCATGTCCATTGAGTTGGTGATGCCATCCAACCATCTCATTCTGTGTCTTCCTCTTCTTCTCCTGCCCTCAATCTTACCCAGCATCAGGGTCTTTTCAAATGAATCAGCTCTTCATATCAGGTGGCCAAAGTATTGGAGTTTCAGCTTCAACATCAGTCCTTCCAATGAACACCCAGGACTGATCTCCTTTAGGATGGACTGGTTGTATCTCCTTGCAGTCCAAGGGACTCTCAAGAGTTTGTGCCAACACCACAGTTCAAAAGCATCAATTCTTCAGCACTCAGCTTTCTTTATAGTCCAACTCTCACATCCATATATGACCACTGGAAAAACCATAGCCTTGAATAATAGAACTTTTGTTGGCAAAGAGTCTCTGCTTTTGAATATGCTATCTAGGTTGGTCATAACTTTCCTTCCAAGGAGTAAGCGTCTTTTAATTGCATGCCTGCAATCACCATCTGCAGTGATTTTGGAGCCCAGAAAAATAAAATCAGCCACTGTTTCCCTATCTATTTGCCATGAAGTGATGGGACCAGATGCCATGATCTTAGCTTTCTGAATGTTGAGCTTTCAGCCAACATTTTCACTCTCCTCTTTCACTTTCGTCAAGAGGCTCTTTAGTTCCTCTTCACTTTCTGCCCTAGTGTGTGTATGTTAATCCCAAATTCCTAAGTTATCTCCCCCCAAGCCATCCTCTTTGCTAGCTATAAGTTTGCTTCCTGTGCCTATGAGTCTATTTCTGTTTTGTAAATAAGTTTGTGATATATATTTTTCAGATTCCACATGCTCCTCCTTTTGTTTCCGCATCCCCTCTCTTTCCTGATTAGCAAATGTTTGAATCTGCCCTTTGGAACTCAGGGAAGGTCTAGGAGGCTGTTGTTGCTTGGTTGCTAAGTCGTGTCCAACTCTTTGTGATCCCATGGACTGTACACTGCCAGGCTCTTCTGTCCATGGGATTCCCCAGGCAAGAACACTGGAGTGAGTTGCCACTTCNGGGAGGCCTGGTGTGCTGCGATTCATGGGGTCGCAAAGAGTTGGACACAACTGAGTGACTGAACTGAACTGAACCAGGGGAAATAGACTGGAGAGAGGCAAACCCAGGAGACTTGCTGTGGAGTAAAGTCAGAACTGATGCTTTTGAACTGTGGTATTGGAGAAGACTCTTGAGAGTCCCTTGGACTGCAAGAAGATCAAACAGTAGACCTTAAAGGAAATCAGTCCTGAATATTCATGGGAAGGACTGATGCTGAAGCTGAAATCCCAAAACTTTGGCCACCTGATGTTAAGAATTGACTCACTGGAAAAGACCCTGATGTTGGGAAAAATTGAAGGCAGGAGGAGAAGGGGATGACAGAGGATGAGATAGTTTTATGGCATCATTGACTCAATGGATATGAATTTGAGCAAGCTCTGGCAGTTGGTGATGGACAGGGAAGTTTGGCATCCTGCAGTCCCTGGGGTCACCAAGAGTCAGATACGACTCAGCAAGTGAACTGAACTGAGTGTCAAAATCTGGTAAAAGATTAGCTATGCCAGATAAGATGGTGATTTGTCAAAGGACTCCTACTGAACTGTGAACAACTGGGAAAACCTTTCTCTGAAATAGGGAGGAAATGGAAGAACTGGGTTGGGGGAAAAAATCTAGACTTCCACTTTGAATACATCAATTTTGCGCTGCTATTGACAACCTAGTGCAGATGACAATTAAGAAAGTGTGAATGTGACAGTCCAGACTTCAGCATAAAAGTCTGTGCTACATATAAAATAAAAGCTTTGTCAACTTATGGATGGCTGGATACATCCAAGGAGAGATGATTAATGTTACTTAGCTCGCGTTCAGCTGTTCACTGCTCAAAAGTCAATACTCAAGAGACAAGTGCTAGCAGGCATGGAAAATTTGCTCAACCAAAACCAACTCCAAAGATTCCACTCTACCATGAAATTTTTTAAAGGGAGAATCATTTGTGGAGGGAGGTCAGAGTCTTCCTTATCTTCCAGTGGGTGAAAATCCTCTTTTGGTGGTGATGCTATAGGGTGGGGCTCCAGAAATCCTGCTCATCCTGAAGAATACATCATTCTACATGCCAGGCTGGGTGAAGCACAAGCTGGAATCAAGATTGCTGGGAGAAATATCAATAACCTCAGATAGGCAGATGACACCACCCTTACGGCAGAAAGTGAAGAGGAACTAAAGAGCCTCTTGATGAAGGTGAAAGAAGAGAGTGCAAAACCTGGATTAAAACTCAGCTTTCAGAAAACTAAGATCGTGGCATCCAGTCCCATCACTTCATGGCAAATAGATGGGGAAACAATGGAAACAGTGTCAGACTTCATTTTCTTGGGCTCCAAACTCACTGCAGATGGTGATCACAGCTGTGAAATTAAAAGACACTTGCTCCTTTGAGGAAAAGCTATGACAAACCTATACAGCATATTAAAAAGCAGAAATATCATGTTGTTGGCAAAGGTTCATATAGTAAAAGCTATGGTTTTTCCAATAGTCATGTATTAATGTGAAAGTTAAACCATGAAGAAGACAGCACCAAAGAATTGATGCTTTCAAACTGAGGTGTTGGAGAAGACTCTTAAGAGTCCCTTGGACTGCAAGGAGTTCAAACCAGAAAATCAATCATGATTATTCATTGGAAGAACTGATGCTGAAGCTGAAGCAATTATATTATATATATAATTCATTTTTAGAGTCTTCTCCTTTATAGTTTAATACAAGGTATTGAGTATAGTTCCCTCTGCTATACAGTAGGTACCTGTTGATCTATTTTATATGCAGTAGTTCAGTTCAGTCACTCAATCGTGTCCAACTCTTTGCGGCCCCATTAACTGCAGCACGCTAGGCCTCCCTGTCCAATACCAACTCCTGGAGCCCACCCAAACTCATGTCCATTGAGTTGGTGATGCCATCCAACCATCTCATTCTGTGTCTTCCTCTTCTTCTCCTGCCCTCAATCTTACCCAGCATCAGGGTCTTTTCAAATGAATCAGCTCTTCATATCAGGTGGCCAAAGTATTGGAGTTTCAGCTTCAACATCAGTCCTTCCAATGAACACCCAGGACTGATCTCCTTTAGGATGGACTGGTTGTATCTCCTTGCAGTCCAAGGGACTCTCAAGAGTTTGTGCCAACACCACAGTTCAAAAGCATCAATTCTTCAGCACTCAGCTTTCTTTATAGTCCAACTCTCACATCCATATATGACCACTGGAAAAACCATAGCCTTGAATAATAGAACTTTTGTTGGCAAAGAGTCTCTGCTTTTGAATATGCTATCTAGGTTGGTCATAACTTTCCTTCCAAGGAGTAAGCGTCTTTTAATTGCATGCCTGCAATCACCATCTGCAGTGATTTTGGAGCCCAGAAAAATAAAATCAGCCACTGTTTCCCTATCTATTTGCCATGAAGTGATGGGACCAGATGCCATGATCTTAGCTTTCTGAATGTTGAGCTTTCAGCCAACATTTTCACTCTCCTCTTTCACTTTCGTCAAGAGGCTCTTTAGTTCCTCTTCACTTTCTGCCCTAGTGTGTGTATGTTAATCCCAAATTCCTAAGTTATCTCCCCCCAAGCCATCCTCTTTGCTAGCTATAAGTTTGCTTCCTGTGCCTATGAGTCTATTTCTGTTTTGTAAATAAGTTTGTGATATATATTTTTCAGATTCCACATGCTCCTCCTTTTGTTTCCGCATCCCCTCTCTTTCCTGATTAGCAAATGTTTGAATCTGCCCTTTGGAACTCAGGGAAGGTCTAGGAGGCTGTTGTTGCTTGGTTGCTAAGTCGTGTCCAACTCTTTGTGATCCCATGGACTGTACACTGCCAGGCTCTTCTGTCCATGGGATTCCCCAGGCAAGAACACTGGAGTGAGTTGCCACTTCCTTCTCCAAGGGATCTTCCCAACTGAGGGATCAAACCTGTGATCCCATGTCTCCTGTGTCTCCTACATTGCCAGGTGGATTCTTTACCACCACTTGGAAATTTCCTATAAACAAGGAACAGGGATCAAGGAAAGGATCTGTACCCAGAAGGGCTTCCCACCGCATCCCCTACCCCCGGATCCTGCTCCATTTCACTAAGACAACATAGGGAAAGGAGGTTGAGTGAAGAGAAGAACACAAGCTGTATAGATGGTTGAGAGAAGGTTATCCCAGCACACAGGTCAGTGGGGGAGAAAACTGAGACAAACGTTACATGAAGAGGATTAACAACTGAGAGATTGGGAGCAGATGGGGAAATCCACATCAGGGGCATATGAGAGGCAAAACCAGGTGGGGATGTGTTAACCAGGTATTGGAAAGTAGAAGGAGGTATAACCCAGACAACTCTTTAGAGAAGTTTCATTTTAAAAATCTGCAAGATAAGAAAAGTAGAGTAACTATAGAAGTCCTAGGGTCAAAACAATTCATGTTTGTTACTATAATTATAATGACAATCCTAGTGGAGTTTTGCATATTAACAGGAATGATCCAGTAAACTAAGAGGGAATAACTAAGCAAACAAATCAATTTGGAGGTTAGGAAGAATGGGATTCAAGGTACAGTTTGTTTTTTACTCTGTTCAAGAAATAGGAATGATGAAAGAGAAACAGGACTCAGACACCAGCTGGTTAGGAGATTTGTGATAAAATGTCAGGAATCTTCCCAGTGGTGTTTCCTCTCCTCTCAAGAAAGCATGAGACAAGTTATCAGCTTGAAGTGTTTGCACTTATGTGCCTCTGAGAAGAAGAGATAAGTTTGAAGGGGAATAGCTAGAAGTCAAATTATTTGCAGACAATGGAAAGAGAAGCTTGGTAGAACTGCCTGGTAGTGTTTTACTTGGCATACAGAGAAACTTTCAAAAGATACATGCACTCTAATGTTCACAGGAGCACTATTTACAATGATCAAAACATGGAAACAACCTAAGTGCCCATTTACAGATGAATAAATAAAGAAGATGTGGTGTATATAAAGAATAGAGTATTACTTAACCATAAAAATCAACAAAATAATGCCATTTGCAGGAACATGGATGGACCTAGAGGTTACCATACTAAAAGAAGTCAAACAAAGACAAAATTCATATGATATCACTCATATGTGGAATCTAAAAAAAATGATATGAATGAATTTACAAAATAGAAATATACTCACAGACAGAGAAAACACACTTATGGTTACCAAAGGAAAAGGTAGGGGCAGGGGAGTGAAATAGGAGGGGAGAGGGTAAAGCACATCCTTTAAAGGGATGACAGAGACATCACTTCAGTTCAGTCGCTTAGTCGTGTCCGACTCTTGGCAACCCCATGGACTGCGCCCTACCAGGCTCTTCCGTCCATGGGATCTGCCAGGCAAGAGTACTGGAGTGGGGTGCCATTGCCTTCTCCAGGTTGCAGCCATAGGACAGGATAAAAACTGGTTAGGATCAACTAGGTCCAAGATAGTGGAAGATTTGATTTCCAGTGAACTTTTAGCCTCATTACACACTAGCATGCTAAATAACACACCCACCAATGCCATGATAGTTCTGAAAGCAAAACTGTTAGTTTCTCAGTTGTGTCCAGCTCTTTGTGACCCCATGGACTATAACCTGCCAGGATCCTCTGTCCATGAAATTCTCCAGGCAAAAATACTGGAATGGGCAGCCATTCCCTTCTTCAGGGGATCTTCCCAACCCAGGGATCAAACCTGTCTCTGGCACTGCAGGCAGGAGAGCCACCAAGGAAGCCCAGCCCAACCATAAAAGGCCACAAAGTAGGCAGTGGCTCAATTCTGGACATCCTTGCCCCTTCCCTGAAATAGTCAGAATAACCTTCCTATTCAGTAGTCTATGAAACTACCCAGCCCATAAAAACAAACCATGCCATATTCCAGAGCTTCAAGCCTTCTGAGATAGATTCTGTGGACTGTGCTTCTGTCTAAATAAATTCACTTCTTACCTATCACCTTGTCTCTCACTGAATTCTTTTTGCAATGAGATTATGTCCGAGCTTCGTTAAGTCCTGAGACCAGGTGTGTGATATCAATTAAAAGACAGTGGCTTCTGGCTTGGTAAGAGCCCCAGCCCAAAAATAGATTGATTCCTAGTCTGAGTTGCATGGTTTCAGCACAGATAAATTAGAAGTTAGGGATTAACCGATGCACTATTATATGTAAAATGGATAAACAACAAGGACTTGTGTGTAGCACTGGCAACTATATTCAATACCTTACAATAACCTATAATGTGGAAGAATCTTTAAAAGAATATATATATATATAACTGAATCACTTTGCTGTTCACCTGAAACTAAGACTATACTGTAAACCAACTATACTTCAATTTAAACAAAAAGTTGAGGTTCATAAATTTGTAGTGACACCAACCTGCCAGCTGTGATTCTCTCAAGTACCATTCATGAAGAGCTGAGTTTATCCAGGGCAGTGTTTCTCAAAGTGTACTACCCAGACCAGTACCATCAACCTCCCCAGATAACTTATTAAAATGCAAATGATCAGGTTCCACCCTAGACAAAGGTCCATCTAGTCAAAACTATAGTTTTTCCAGTAGTCGTGTATGGATGTGAGAATTGGACCATAAAGAAGGTTGAGTGCAGAAGAACTGATGCTTTTGAACTGCAGTCTTGGAGAAGACCTGATAGTCCTTTCGACTGCAAGATCAAACCAGTCAATCCCAAAGGAAATCAGTCCTGAATATTCTTGGAAGGACTGATGCTGAAGCTGAAGCTCCAATACTTGGGCCACCTGATGCAAACAACTGACTCATCAGAAAAGACCCTTGCCGGAAGCCAGCGTGAGGAATCCCACCTGTCGCGGCAGGAGATTTGATGGGCAAGGACGAGTCAAATCTCAGGTTTCCCCCCTGGCATTTCCTGAGCATGTACCCCCCCAAAATAAGAATCTGCCTGCTTTTCCACTCTTCTGACATTCTCTGGAAAAAGTCAACTCAGGGAGTGTTTCGATCCAAAAACCTCTCTGATGGCTTTCTAGCCTGGCAAGACTCTTACAGCTGCGCACGTGATTGAGGCCTCCCGACTGCGGGAGGCACAGGAAGCTTAAAACATCCTAGGAATATAGGGGCTTCCCAGGAGTCAAAATCATTAGAATAGGACTGATTAAAGGTTTCATTTGTTGAGCCAATACTTGCTGCCAAATTTTCATATCTTTAATTTGTAAGATATAGCTGGTATATAGAAACAGGTAGTAGACCTGATATTAGCAATATTAGATCTTTGAGTTAAGTACTTTCTTAGTTATAACCCACTGCACTTTTGTTCTACAGGAATGTAATTTTATTTAGTATTTTGAGGGTAATGAAGAGTAAAGAAAAAACACTTCTAGGGAAAAGGAGCTTTCTGGTTGATAGACAATTGTCCAGGAAGAGAGCCATAAAAATGTTAACAGGCCTCTTGGCCAGAAGATAATGTAAACCACCTGAGACCTTTTGTATACTGGAGGGTATGCAAAAAGAAAGCCTGATCTCAATGAGGGTCAGGACTGCCGCCCCTGCATAACTCTGCATATTCCATTAAGTACAACTTGGGGTATATGAGCTGATTTTGAAAAATAGTTTTGGGAGTCTTGCACTGATGGTGGGCTCCCCTCGTGTCTCCTCATTACTCTATTTCCAGGCTGAATTCCCATCTGGGGCATGGAGGCTCACCATGTCTACTTACTTGTCCTGGCTTCTAAGATCCACGCGAAAGAGAGACCAAGGTGGGGCACCCTTAGATATTCAAGTGGACGCTGGTGGCTCAACGTAGATGGTGCAAACCTCTTGTCTCGAGGTTTTATTGGCTTTCCATGTAAACCAAGTTATTCAGCCTCTTTTCTCCATCTAAAATTTTCCTACTATACTATTATTTCCTAATCTAATCTTATATTTTTGAATAAATAAGTTATTCCTCGCCGACTCCATCCCCGCTTCGAATTCCCTGGACCCGCCGGGGCAAGACCCCAGCAGACTCTGATGCTGGGAAAGATTGAAAGCAGGAGTAAAAAGAGATGACAGAGGATGAGATGGTTGGATGGCATCATCAACTTGAAGGGCATGAGTTTGAACAAGCTCTGCGAGACAGTAAAGGAAGGGGGACCTGGCATGCTGCTGTCCTTGGGGTCACAAAGAGTCGGACATGACTAAGTGACTAAACAACAACCCTAGAATTACTTATCTCACAGTGCCTGGGGTAAGGGCCATCAGTCCAGTGTCACTTGCCCTCCAGGTGGCTCTGATACACTAGAAAGTCTGAGAGCCACTAAACTAGGGAGAGCTTGTTTTGGCTTGTAAATACAAAGGAGGGAGGGGAGTGGGGAACAAGATCTGCAAGAGTGCTTATACTGACAAACCAAGCAACAAAATCTGGATAAGCAGCAAAGACATACTTTATAGACACCTTTGCCCCATTTTAAGAAGTATTATATACACATTGTTGTACAGCAGAAATTAACACAGCATTGTGAAGCAATTATATTTCAATTAAAAAGTATTGTTCTTGAAGGAAAAGTTTCTGTTTTAAATTGTGATACATACTGCACAATGGCCCTCTAAAAACTTCACCTGCCCATCCACAGGTCCACTGAGAAAAGAAGCCCCACAGCATTGGGTGGCTGCTCCAAAACTTTCTCTGTTGTTGTGCAAGTGCGTTTTTTTTTGATGGTTGCTTTCATGTTTGTTCTGTGTTGTGTCTGCATAACTTTTATTGCACTATGTTCCCTGAGATGAAGTGAGGACAGTGTGGGGGTACCTCACAATAATGTAGGACAGAGGATGAGAGGAGTTTTAATTGGAACATGCAATAAATTCGGAGTATTCTATGGCCCTATCATTAATAATAAGAATGGGTCTCCTGGTCTACTGCAGTGATGTTCCCATTCAGTTCTATCCTGGGAAGATTTGCATGGGTCTTCTATTAAGTCCTGGAGAACACACTTTAGGAGATTTATTATCTATAATACAAATGTAATGAAAATGTGCTTTCCTGAGATCAAATATGAATGTTTGGGGAATATCTGGGCTAAAAGGGACACTTCTACGAAGAGAAGAGAGTCTAGGAAAGTGACTAGCATGACATTCATAAAGAAAATAATTGACCAATGAAAGAGTATAGACTTCATCGCCACAAATCTTTAAAAAAGATTCAAGGGTCGAATTCCTAAGGAGACAACATCTATAAGAATACATCTTAATAAAACAGAAATTTCTTCTCCAGTGTTCTAGGATTTCAAACCCATGGTTGTACAGCATTAATTAAAGGCTAGAACAAGAATCTTTACCTAATTCTTCTTTATCTTTGAGATTCAGGATGCTCTGAGTGTTTCAAATGCCATTTCCCTAGAGATAAACTCACTGTTTCTGTTATTCACATGTCTAAAATAGCCTGGTTTCCAACTAAAGGATTTGAGTTTCTCATTTAGCATAAAGTTAAAGATCATTTCCTTTTCAACTTTGAGTATGATATATAACTACTATATATCTATATAGATAACTATCTATAGATCTACTATATATAACTATATATATAACTATATATAATATACATATAATAACTACATATATACATACACATATAACTACTATATACCTATATATCTATATAGATAACTATGTATAACTATATATCTACTATATATAACTATATATATAATATATATAAATAATATAATATATCAATATATTTATGAATATATTTATAAATATAAATAATATAAATAATATTAATATAATTTAAATTATATAAATAAAATAAA